>JAEANM010000116.1:2092-46280 GCA_017656035.1 Myanophis thanlyinensis | reverse complement strand
TATGTATAGCACGTGGTGAAATATTGTTTTTATTGTTTTTTTGTTTATGTTTTGTTATTATCAATAAAAAAAAATTAAAAAAAAAAAAGAATATGCCATTCAGATCTGGGTCTCACAATTTGGGAAGGTGGGTAAAAAAAGACAACAAACAGTAGCAGAGAACAACCTATTTGGATGGGATCTTGGAGATCTAGTCCAACCTCTCTCAAGCAGGAAACCCTAAACCCGTGATGGCGAACCTATGGCATGGGTGCCACAGGTGGCACGTACAACCATCTTGCTGGGCACACGAGCTGTCAGACAACTTACCTCCAGCTGAGCATGCATATGCGATCGCGCATGCACACATGCGTGATTGCAGAGACTCAGCTGATCTTTGGGCCTCCACTGTGCATGCACTCGATTGTAGCAGGAAATCCAGCTGGTCTTCGGAACTCTCCTGCACATGTGCATGAGTGCCTGTGTGCAGTGTGCGTGCATTGCATGTGCAAAAGCTACATGCATGCACAGATGGTGTGGTTGCACATGCAGTGCATGTGGAGGAGCCGCATGAAGTGCAGATGGCATGCGCAAAGCGCGTACTTTTCGGCACTTGGTAAATAAAAAGTTTGCCACCACTACCCTAGACAATTTCAGACATGGCTGTCCAGTCTCTTCCTTAAAGCCTCCAGCACCCCGGATGAACTTGACTGCAGAGGCCATCAGGAGCCACTGGAAAGTCCAAAGGACTGAGGACAGATTTATTAACATTGTGTTATTTGTTTAGGTTTTGGCGCTGCCCAACTTCACGGTGACCTGGACTGACTCACTATATAAAAAACAAAATACAAATGCAGTAAGATAAACACAACACAATAAGGGAAATTACAAAATGGCAATCTGAACAACTGACCTCAGAACTTGTCTACCGTATGTATGTCAGATCATAATGCAAAGTGTGGATGCAACCCTGACGGCAGTCCGATGAATTGAACGGCTGAGTCCCAAGGCTGGAAAACTAGAGATTCTAGGGAGACGCCTGGGTGGGAAATGGGCAGCTTGCCATGGCAGGGAAGGACTCAGATGTGAGGCAGAGACCCTGCGAACCTCTGTAGATGTTTGTGGGTAGATGCTGGTTTAATGCACTTTGGACAGGATTTTTTTTTTAATATTGTCTTTATATAATGTGGGAGTATAGATTTAGTTTTTTTATATTTTAATTACTGTGAGCTTCCCAAATTCATATATTTTATTTTTACATTTATTTATTAAATATATCTCCCCCTCCCCAATCTCACCAGTAAAACAACTCTGCACGACTATTTCAGATGGATGGCTACATAAACTGAATAATTTAAGTATATAAGAAAGAAAGCAAATGAAGAGGGCTGAAATACTCCTTAAATCCTGAAAAATGAGATAGTATTCAAAGCAACCCAGGCAAATTTCTCCCTGAGACATAAGTAGGAGCAGTGATTACGCTCAATCAGGCTTGCAAAAATTCTGTTATTATGGTCTTAAAATCTCTGTGAAGTAGGGTGTCCCAGTCTTCCTGGGAAGTTTGTTTCCTAATCTGGCTTACCCCAGAGGTCTGGCACAAACTCCCTCCCTCACCAGCACCCTGGCCCTGCCTCTGGATCTGGTGTGGCTTCTTGATTCATTTCTCATGCCATTAATAGACAGCGACAGACAGCAAGTGCCTGGTTCTTCTGCAAAGAAGCTAAAGAAACAGTTGGTCGCCTGGTTAGCTGCTGCAAGAAGATCACACAGACTGAAAGCAACAGCATGACAAAGTAGCAACATTGGGGCATTGGAAGATCTGCAAGAAATACCCCTTGTTTGCAAGCAAGAAGTGGTGGGACCATAAAATAGAGAAAGTCATAGTAAATGAAGAAACAAAAGTGATCTGGGACTTTAGCATTCAAACAGACAGATACACCTGCCACATAACACTCCACACTTAACAATTGTCGGTAAGAAAAATAAAAAAAGTTTGGGTAGTGGTCGTTGCAGTACCCGGAGACAGCAGAAGAGGAGAGGAAGAACTAGAGAAGATACAAAACACAAAGACGTGCAAATAGAAGTAAAACCAATGCCAAAGGTGGCACCAATAGTCAAAGACGCCTTGGGTGCAATCCCAAAACATCTGGAGCACACCAGATCACCGTCAGCATAGACAAAATCCCCAAAAGGCAGCTTTGCTGGGAACAGCTCACTTCCTGCGACACCTTTAAGGCCATCGAACAACCACACCTGCCCATCCCGGGTCCTTGGGAAGGACCGGATGGGTAGATAAAAATGCCAAATCCAGTGGCTGACTGTATGGCCAACAACAATTTATATAATGTTTTATCCTCTTGACTGCAGAGGATAAAGCCATGCAATTCAAAGTTTCTGTCATTCTCCAAACTCCTTGGGAGATAGACAAATCTCACCATCAATAAATAAAATCAAACTTTATTTTTTTAAAAAAGAGAAAATTAAATAACTCTTTTTATGTTAGGTATTAAATTGTAAACATTCCCAGTTGGAAGAAAGAGTTAGTATTAGGTTAACCTGACCATGATAAAACAATGTTTCTGCAAAGATGCCACGATCCAACTTGAATGCTCAGAAATGAAACTGTTTGTAAATTATATTTTAGCTCAAAAGAAGTTAATGAAATGTAATTTTCTGGGATGCAAAAAGTTAGGAATTTTAAAAAAGTTGATTGCACAGAATTTTCTACCTGTAGAGACATACAAGGCTTATGTACGCCAATGTTCAAAATTCAAATAGTTTTCTGGCTAAATATTGTAACCCCATTTTTAAAGATAATCAGATTCCTGAAGCAAACGTCATTTGCTTGTTTCCTGAGCCTTTTAAAAGCTTCTTATATTAGAAGCTCAGGAGAACTATGTTAATTCTTTTCCTTTGATTTCAATAGCCGCTCTGCTCTCAATAGCCAAAAGTTTTCTGACAGGGGAACAAGCCGACTCTTGGCAGGAGACACTGAAGCAGGCGGGCAGTCCCGGGGTTGGTAGCACCCCTAATTTTCAGCAGGGCTGGATACCCCCCCCATGTAGAGGACCCTGCAGCAGCTACTCTACTCCCTGTCAGAAGACCCCAACTTGCGCCTCCCTGCCAGAATCAGTCCAGCTCTCCTGGAACAAAGACAGTTGTGGGGCTGCAACAGGTCCACCAGCAGAGAAGCTCCCCCTCCTCCCCCCACCTGAAAGTACCCGGGAAGGCCAACTGACCGCTGATAATAGGCCAACTCCTCCTCCACCAAGAAGAGCCTGGTCTTGAGCTCGTTGCGTTCTTGCAGGATCTGTTGCAGTTCTTCCTTTGAGAAGCTGCGCTGGTCAGGTGGGTGTTCTGGGGGGGCTGCAGCCTCTCCCACATCCCCTTCCTCCTGTTCCTAAGGAAAGATGGGGGATGTTTACATTGCCTTGCTCTGAGAGCCACCCAGGCCAGTCTGAAGTCATCCCTAAAGTCACAAATAAAGTGATTAGTAAAAGGAAGCTGGTCATTGGCCACCTGCTTGTGGGCACCACCTCCCCCTTTTGACCAGGGGTGGATGCCCCGGCTGGACTCGTGCTCCTCAGCCTCGTGCTCCTCAGCAGGACCTGTTCCAGCTCTCCCCACATCCCAAGGCTACTTGGAGCCCAACTTAGAAAGACAAAAGCTGCTATGCGGAGGCACCGCAATATCCTTGGAGAAGCAGTCCAGAAGCCCTCAAGGGGGGCAGAAACTCAACAGGGCCAGCCAGACGGAGGAGGGTCCGGGAGGCCCGGGAGGCCCGGGGCCCCTCTAGGTTGCACTGGCCCCGAGCCTTCTTTGCCCTCTCTCAAAGCACTTGCTGTGCCCCTCTCACCGTGGGGGTGCTGGTCTTGGCAGGCTCAGACTCTCTGCCACGGCTTTCAGCTTCCCAGAGGGCCTCTGCCTCCCGCTTCCTCTCCAGGGCACTCCTCAGCTGGGCCTGCACCACAGCCAGCTTCCGGCGTAGGTTCTCGTTCATGGCCATGAAGCGGTTGAGCTGCTCCTGCAGCTGTGGAGACAGACCCGCAACTGCCCTCAGCAAGTGGGGGAGATGGGAGTCCCCCACCCTTTGGCCCCATCCAGACCCCCAGCACTCACGGCCTCTGTGTCCTGGGCCTTGCACTGGATCTCATGGTCCTGGGCGCGGATATTGTCCCGCTGGCGGTCCACCAACTCCTTCAGCTGCAGCAGCAGCTCCCGCTCTTGGGGGCCGGCACCGTCTGAAGCAGGACAGAGAGCGGCTTTGTGGAATCCCTTCAGCTCGGCCATGGCATGGCTGAGCCCAGAGCCAAAAGAACCTTGCAAGGCTGATTCCTGTTGGTGGCACCCAGGGCCAGGAGAAGCCGCCACACAAGCGAGAAGTAAGCAGCAAAGGGAGCCCTTGAAGGACGGACCGCCTCGCCTCCTCCACAGCTGCTCAACCTGGCCGCAGGAAGGATGTGCTCCCTCTGCCTATGGACATTGGGTGCCCTGGCACAATCTCCTGCTCCTCTGGCACTAGGGGGCTCTGAGGGACGATGCCAGGGACCCACCCCACTCTTCAACTACCCTGCAGCATTCCTAGTGTGCATTTATTTATTTAGACCTGTAAGCTCCCATGACGCTGCGTAGCTCACAACAATCCAAACAGGGGAATTGTAATAAAACCAAATAAACAGAAGATGGAAGGCAAAAGATGGCAAGAACAACAGGCCCGATGGAAGAGAAGGATCTCCCTCTCTCACCAAAATCCTGTCAGTGACAAACCACTGTTTGTTAAATAAACCCAACTGACCAGGTATACACAAAAAGCTAAACGGTAAACTTACAGGTGGAATTCACATAACCTGCTAAACCCAAACCAAGCAAACCACGTGACAGTCTCTGAGCTTCAGAGCCATCCCCATCGCTGGCTGGGGCGAGTAGAGTCCCCTCCCTTGGGAAGAGTCAAGTGAGCCAAGAGATGCCAAAGGAGGAGGCCTCTCTCTCCTCCCTCCCAGGGAGTGGCATCCCCTAAGGCAGCGCCAGTGTGTGTTGGGCACCCAACGAAGGTCAGGCCTGCCTAGATTTCATTCCTGGCTGAGCTGCAACTCATGATAACTGGAAATTTCCAGTGACAGAAGCCTCCCTCTCCTTCTCTGCAGTCCAGCTTGATTCTGGATTCTCTCCTGGCCCATCTAGCCAAGGAGCAGGGAGCAGAACCACACACGGGAGACCAGGAGGCTGCCGCCCTCCCCAGGCAGGACACATCTGGGCTTAAGCAACCAGGCTAGATTTAAGGATCACCTCCCCTCCCCCTCCCCACCACAGAGGAGCCCCTTGTGCAAATGCAACTGCTCAGTCTGCCTCACAAGCACATGGGGTGGAATCTCTCCCTGCAGCCTTACAAGCTAAGCTGGTCTGTTACAGGGCGCCCCCTGCCCCCCCCCCTCTGTTCGGGGCCAACATTAGTGGCAGGAGGCCGATGGGGACAGCCCTCACAAGTCACATAGTCAAAACAAGGAAGTTAGCCAACCTCCAGGCTGCCGGAGTTCCCGCAGCTCAAAGTTCAAGCGAGGAGGTGCAGCAGGTGGATGCCAAGAGTCTGGCAGAAGCGGCAAGATCTCCCCCCCCCCGCTCCCTCCTCCTCCTCCTCGGCCCACGGCAACGGCCAGGGCTTTGCCCTGTAGGAAAGTCCCTCCTTGTCCGGCCCGGCCTCACCTTCCTGGGCTTGGCCCACCGCCAGGCGGCTCCAGCCTCGCTGCTGCTCCTCTTCCAGCTGGGCCAGGCGGCTCTGGAGGCAACGCTCCCGCTCCCGGGCCTCGGCTAGCCGCTGCTCCGCCACCTGCCAGGAGAGGAAGCGCACCGCCCGCTGCCACCTGCTCCAAGCGCTCCGAAGCCAGCGGCGCAGACTCCGCCGGCTCACCTCGCCCACCTCCCGCCCAAGCCGCCACCGGAGTGGGACGCGCTCCTGATCCGCTGCACAGCCGGGCAGGCCACCATCTCAAGCCGCGGGGAAACGCCGCAGCCTTCCCGGCCGGGGAGCCCGCCGCACCTGCCGCGAGCGCTCGGCCGCTGCGCCGGGCGGTTCCTCGTCCGACGGCGCTCCCAGCGCCCCGCCGAGCCCGTCCGCCGCTCCGTCCGCGGCTAGCGTCTCCAGGAGCTCGAGGAGACGCACCACCTGCGGGACCAGCCCGGCCAGGGCGGCCGTCCCGAAGTCATCCGAGAGCCGCTGCAGTTCGGAGCCCAGTGCGGCCGCCAGGCGGTACACGTAGGCCGCCTCCATCCGGCCGCGCACCGCGCTCCAGCCCCGGACAGTGGACGGCGGCACTACCCCAGCGCGCCCCAACGGCGACTGCGCTCGGGCGGGCGAAGAGGAGGCGCCGCTCCGCCTCGCCTCGCCTGCCCCGCCTCGCTCGCGGCCGGAGGAAAGGCGCCCCTGGCGGGACTCGGCCGAGCCGGGTTGCGGGGGCAGGGAGACGGGCTCGCGGAAGGCGGTGAAACCGATCCGGGAGGCTTCCAGTCGTTGGAGACGCGCGTGTGCGTGTGCGGGTCCCCTTTCTGCCCTCCCTCCCTCCCTCCGAACTGGGTGTCTTGTGGGAGGGGCTGAGCGGCTGAGAAGTTCCACAAGAGACATCTTTACAGTATACAAAATTTTATTAAACAACTGAAACGTCACGTGGACACACACTATACAGAAACACTTGGCACAGGCCAAGGGGATCAGAAGGAGGCGGGGCCCTGCCAGGCTAGGCATAGAGGTCCTCCCGGTCCGCGGAATAGACCTCCCCCTCCTGCAGGAGGGCGAAGTTGAGGAAGTGGGAGGGGCGATGAACCTCGTGGTAGAACTCCTTTGGGTTGGCCAGCTGCAGCTCGTACTTCATGTTGGGGTCGTGCCGGACACCTGCAAGGGAGGAGAGTCCTGCTCCAGAGCCCGAAGGGCCAGTAACCCTCTGGGGGAGGGGAAAGCCTCAGCTGACCCCCCCACCCCACCTTCTGAGCAGAGGGAGCAACGGAAGCTGTGTCTGCCCACTCCTTATGTGTCACGTCTGCCATTTCCTGCCCCCCCAAGGCAAGGGCAATGGGCGGGTTGCAACACCCAGGATAGGGGTGGGGGGTGGAGAAAGGGCTCTGGGAACCCCCACCCCCACCCCATGTCTCTCCCACTCACCCATGAAGTTGTAGTTCCAGGAGCTCTGGGCCGGCACCATGAAGAAGCCCAGGAAGCGGTCTGAGAGCAGCATCTGCACCCGCTCATAGTGGGAGGGCAGGTAGCCCTTGGGGTTGTTGCCCTTGTCCGTGTTCTGCCGGCCCCACTCGTAGCCGCTGGGGGTCAGCTTGTAGGCCGTCAAGGTGCAGGAGCCTGGAGTGAAGCTGTGGGAGGAGGGGCCGGTCAGCGAAGGGGGCCCATCAGCTCTGGGGCTACTCTCCGCCCCACCCCCCCATCCCCAGCGGTCGAGCGAGCACCCGGACTGACCTGCAGGTGATGATGATGGTTTTCTCCCCATCCCAGGAGGGGTTCTCGGCCATGACTTTGGCGTGGGTGGTGACGTCTTGTGGGGAGAGCTGGGGAGACTCGTTGGGCTGGGTGTGGATCCACCCCAGGGGTTCCATTTCCTATGTTTGGGGGAGACGCCGGGAGTCGAGCCGTGTCAAGCGCACCGAGGAACCTGCTTGCCTGCTCCTCTCCCCCCTCCCCCCAGGACATTTGCAGCAGGATAGTAGTGCCCAACTGAAAGACCCCAGGGACCCCCACCACCACATGCACCTGGGGCACCACCCCAAGGAGATGACTTACCTTGAGGTATTCATGCTGGGGCAGCTGGCCGGGGAGATGGACCGTCTGATGGGTTCCCCACTGAGGCACCATCACAATACACCGGATCTCCTTCACCTGGGGGTTGTCTGGGGGACTCACCCCATAGAGGTACCCTGCAATCTGGGGGGACAGAGAGGCCGGGTCACCTGGGCACTCGCAGCAAAGAGAGAGGGGGAGGTGGCCACGCTGCCCCCAGCTGAACCCGCGGGACATGTGAAAGGACAAAGACATCCAAGGCTGGCACCTGCGGAGAGAGGGAATGCTCTTGGTGGCACCCTCAGACACAGCTCAGTCAAAAAGCTTTGGGGCAAAGGTCAGTGGCCGTTTTGGCTTTGTCCTCCCTTGATAGAACCCTCTCAAGTTGAAAGTGTGGCGCAGAAACAAAGATGAGTGAGACTGAGCTGAAATGGATCCCTGGCAGGTAATCCCAGAAGACAAGAGGGTGGTGACAAGGGGCACACCTGAGCTCGCAGGTCGGAGATGCAGATGAACTTCTTCAGGACGTTCTTGGGCAGGATGTAGGTGTAACCGGTTTCTTTGATGTCGTCCGAAGAGACGTAGATGTGGTTGGTGCGCAAATGCAGGTTGGCTGCAGAGATGGCCCTGGGGGAGGGAGCGAAGGGTGTGACCGCCTGCACCAAGCGGCACGCCTGAGGAAGAGGGCAGGGAGCCAGCCCTCCCCCTCCCCTCCCTCCGGCTTCCGCCACCCACCTGACCCGCCACTCGGTCTTGGAGGAGAAGGTCTGGGTCTCGTAGTTGCTGGTGGTGGAGGTGATGATCTCGTCGCCATGCTTGTTGACTGTCCGCGTCTGGGTGGCTGTCAGCTGGCTCTGCTCCTTGGTCTGCTTCTCAATCTCTGCGATCTGCTGCCGCTGCTGGGAGGGGGCTGAGATCTCCATGCCGAGGATGATGTCCCGAATCTCGGACTGGGTCAAGGAAGCCACGTTCACACTGGCAAAGAGCGAACAGGACAGGGCCTGGTTGGCAGACCAAAGCCTTCGGAGCACCTCCATCAGGGCTTCCCCGGGGCACTGGCAAAGATTCCCTCCCTGGTGGGCAGGCAGGGCCCTCCTCCGTGCCAAGGGAAGGTCAAGAGAGCCGCCTGACCACCTACTTGTTCTTCTTGCCGTAGTCGGCCAGGATAAGGTCCTTCAGCTGCACCTCCACTTTGATCCACTCCTCATCAGTCAAGGTGGGCCAGATGTGGTGAGGCTCGGTGATGGTGGTCTTGTCTGGTTTCAGGATGACTTTGGCCCGATCGTTGTTCACATGCAGTGCCCGCAGGATGAGGATCAGGCGGGAAAAGGCCTGGGAGGGGGGAAATGTGATTGGCACCCCATGCCCACCTGGTGGGAGGAGTAGAGGCTGCTTCGCATCCAGCCACCCTCGGCCCTTCAAGCATTCCCTGTGTGGGAACAGTGGGTGGTGGGCTCACTGTGTAGGAAGAGATGGTCTTCAGCCAGTCATCGTAAAGGTTGAAGAGGACCATCTGGGGTTCGGTCGCCTTCAAGATGAGGTCCCCAAACTTCTCCACCTTCAGGCAGGCTTGGAAGGGCAGCTGCAGCTCTGAGCCCTTAATCACGATGTTGGGGAAATCCAGCAAGTGCACCTGTCGGGGAAGATTAGGGGGGAGACCCTTAATGGTCATTGTCCAGAGCTCCAGGCTATGGCCACAGACCCAACTAGAGGAGTACAGGAGGAGGAGGCAGAGGAGGCGGCCAATGCCTCCTATCCTCCTTCCTCTCTTGCCCCTCGGCCTACCTCCAAAGGATCCAACATGCCCTTCCGGGTGACGATGATCTGCTTGGGCTGCTCCTCCACAGGTAGAGACCGGATCAGAGCGGCCACCTCCTCTGCGGTCTTCCACTTGGCCAGCTGGCAAGAGAGAAGGCAGCCAAGCGCATAAGCGGGGCGGGGGGTGGATGAGGGGTGGTGGAAGGGGCTTCCTTCCCTGCCCCAAGAGAACAGGGCAAGAGGGCCGGGCCATGACCTCACCTGGCCCAAACGCTTTTGCCCAGCCCAGACAGAAGTGTGGATGATCTTCAAGAAGAGCTGCCCAGTCCGAGGGTTGAAGATGAAGATGGCCCCATTGATCGGCTTCGTGGTCAAGTTTCCTTCGAAGGTCTGGAAGGAGGAGCTGCCGCTGATCAGGAGGTGCCCACTGGCCCTGTCCTGCCCTCCGCGTGGGGCTGGGGAGGGAGGGGGGGTGCCCGGACCTCCTCACCTTGTGGATGGTGACCCTGTAGACATTGGTGTCGTCCACAAACCAGATGATCTGGTTGGAGAAGAGCTCCCCATAGTTCTGCGAGGACAGGTAGGGCTCGGTGGGCTCTGAGGAGTAAAGCTGCAGCCCCTTGCGGATCCGTTCCCTCAGCACGTACAAGGCGGGGTTGGCTTTCATGATCTTGGCCATGGCCTGCTGGATCAGGGGCTTGCTTCCAGGGAACCAGTTCCCGTAGGCGCTGAGAGGAGGGCAGGGAGCAGAGTGACGACTCCCCTGAGACCCAGACCTCCCCTTCCCGTCCCCCAGAGAACCTGACTCACCCAGAGGGCCCCCAAAAGTTTGATCACATCACCTCATGCATTCTGCAGCCACTCTGGCTGATCCACCGAGCCTGCCAGATCCCTGCAACCCCCCACACTCCTCACCTGTGCAGGTTGTAGGCCAGGTCAATGGCAATAAGGACTCCGGTGGGGGAGGGGTAGATGCTCATGTTGTCTGTCGTGTAGTCCAGGAACTTTGCCCGGGCATAACGCTCGATGTCGTGTGAGTCATAGTCTCCCCAACGCAGTTGGATGTCAATCCAGTACTTCTGGGTGGTGGTGCTGTCCATCACGTCCCTGAGGAGGAGGAGGAGGAGGCCATCAGCATGGGAGAAGGCGGCAGGCATGCAGGTTGGGGAGGATCCTACCACCAACTGACCACCCCATCCCACGACGGGCTCACTTGGAGTCTGCCAGCAGGGAGGGCCGGGAGACGTTCCACTTGTAGGAGGCGAAGAGGAGGATGTCCGCACAGGAGGAGTTCATCTTGTAGGACTTCCTGGGGTGGATGGTCTCCTTCTGCACGGTCTCAATCTCCAAGGCGTCCAGCTCCTGGTCAAATACCTGGAACCGGCAGAGAGGGAAGAAGGAAGGTTGGGAGCAAGCAGGGAGGGGGACCTGAGCCCCTGGCCTGGAGGAGAGCCGACCATCTGGGGACACTCGTTGGGGGGCTGGGCAGGGGGAGAGAGCCAAAGGACCCTCACCTGGCAGAGGTCCATGACGATGCTTTCGTGGATCTTCTGCCACAGGTGAGCCCGGAAGATCTGGATCAGGGAGATCTTCAGCGTGGGGATTTTGCCATGCATGAAGATGCCGGTCAGATCCAGCTGTACCTGGAAGCCCACGTATACCTGCCGGAGGGGAGGGTGAGGAGGGTGAGGGATCCTCTTCCCACTGACCCCCAAAGCCCTGCCAGCCCAAGCCCAAAGGGCACCCCCCCCCACTGCACCCAACGAGAGCGTGACTCACGTTGGCCCTGTTGATGGTGGGAGACCACCAGAGGGTGAACCTTCGGTTAGGGATCTGGTTGAGACCCGAGCGCTGGGCGTTGGTCAGCTTCTTCCACTTCATGGACTCCTCGAAGCCGCTGGCTTTTTCCCTGGACAGACAGGAGAGCAGGATGCCACGTCACACCAGGGGGTGCCCTCAGGCCCTCCCCCTCCCTGAAGGCCACAGCACGGAATACTCCTGACTCACCAGAAGAGCCCCTCCCAGGTGGGGAAGTAAGTGCCCTTGAAGAGCGTGTGCTCCAGGATGCCCTCCACCCCACCCAGCGCCTGGATCATGTCCGTGCGGTAGTTATTCAGGTTCCAGAGCTTCCCGTCGTGGCGCTGGTGGGTCCACCAGAAGGGGTTCTGCTTCAGCACCTGGGATGGGAGGGGGTGAGAGAGAGATGGGAGGGACGGGGGGTAAGAGAGGGTGTCAGAGAGACAGAAAGAGAAGGGGCCACCTTGGGAGGGGCCACAGAAGAGCTGGCAGCTCTGGGAGCCTTGTGACCTTCCACACGTAGCACCCCGCCCGCTATCAGGGACAAACCTGGTACTGCTTGAAATCCGTCCTGACTCTCCAGCCCTTGTCATAGGCCAGTGTGTGCCGGTCCTTCTGAAAAAGGGTGTTGATCCGTGGGATGCCCCTGTCCCACGAGTCCTCCAGGTCCTCCAGGGTCAGGCGCCTGCGACAGGGAGAAGGGGCCGGAGGAGAGCTGGCTGAGCCAAAGGCCGCCTGATCTGCATACCACAGGCCTTGCCAAGCCCAGAGAAAACACAGCGGGGCTGCATTCACACAGGACACTGGTCTCTTTTAAACCTGGGCTGCACTTTTTTTGGGCCTGGCAACACACCAGCCCCTTCGATTTGCTTCTGGTTACTGTGCGGACCCAGAACACAGATGAAGGCGAGAGCTCCTTTAAGGGAGGCAGCAGAGAGCAAACCCTGTCTTGCTGTTCAGGTGTAAAGGCCACCCCAGCAGATGAAGTCTCCCAGCCGGAACTCTCCCTGCACTGGGGGGGGAGGGTGCACTTTCTTCTCCTCTTCCTCTGTCCCCCCTTCCACCCTTCCCAACAACCCACCTGTTCTGAGCGATGGCCTCCTGCCGCTTGAGGGCATATTCGGCCCACACCCGCTGGGAGTCGATGAATTCACTCTCCCACGGCTGGATGTACCGGTACAGATTGGGGATCAGCTGGTCCTCCTCGTGGCTCATCCCAGACCGGAAGTGAGTGATGCCCACGTCTGTCTGCTTGGACCACCTGAGGAGCAGAGATTGGCTCAACCCGGGGGGGCTGAGGCCCACTGGCCCCTCCACAGCAGACGGGGGGAACTGCCTCCTCACCTGAGGTCAGACTGAGGGATCAGGACGTGGCCCATGGACAGCATGCCCAGCCCCCCAAGCTCCTTGGGGGTGTAGAAGACCACGGGCGGGAAGCGGCTGGGCATCTTGGAGTTCAGGCCAATCTTGATCCGAGTCTGGATCTTGTTCTCACATTTCACCAACAAATCCAGCAGCTCCTGGGTGTTCACCACGGCCTCTCGGAAGTAGGTCATTAAGCCGATCAGGGCCGTGTTCCACTTGTTCACGATCTGCCACCAGAAGAGAGGGAGGGGAGGGGGCGCTCAGGTACTCACTCCTCTGGCTAGTGCCTGAATTGAGGCCTCCTCCCTCCCACTCCTACCTTGGTGAAGGTGGTGGAGCCCGAGGCCATCAGGATCTGCCTGACCCGGTTGTGGAACCGCTGCATGGACTCATCGTCCACTCGCAAAAAACACTGTGCAGTGCGTTCCTTGGTCACCTAAGAGAGCAGAGAACGATGAGCGACGGGGGAGGCACTTTGTCAGCTATCCTCCCCCGGAAGCAAAGCCCTCCCCAGAGGCCCCCCACCTCATTTTGCAAATTCCACACGCCGTCCTTGTGAGTGAACTCTTCATAGCTCGTCCGGCACTTGGGCAGGATGCGACACTCAAAGCCGCACATGTTGAAGAGCAGGTTCGGGTTGTCCTTGCTGTACACGGACACAAAGCTGTTCTCCCACTGCACTGTGGTGACGGAGCGTGGCAGCCGGTTCTTGATGTCCCAGAAGACGGCGCGGCCCCTGTCAGGGAGAAGTGCCAAGTTTATGGGTTGGCCCTCCAGCCTCTGCCCCTCCACAGGAGGGCAGCCAACCCCGCCGGCCACATGCTCACAGGTTAACGTCATGCTTCATGAGGCGCATGCGAGCATCACGAGGCCAGCACTTCTTGTTGTTGTAGCCGACGATGTTCTCATTGTTTGGATCTGGGTGCTCGGTCAGGTAGCGCTGGATCAGGTCCCTGGCCTCGTCCGCGGTGAATCTGCAGAACAGCAGAGACATCAGCCCTTTCCACTCACTTTCCCTGGAGATGGGGCCCAGGAGTACCACCACTGTTCTGTCTGCGAGATCCTCAGGCGAACCAAATAGCCCAGCCCAGCCCTGGGACAACAAACAGGCTGCTTTCAGCTTGCTGGACAGGCAGAGCAACCTAACCAGCCGCTGAGAATCAATGCGGACAGAGCAGGATCATGACATCTTTTTGAGTCCAAGACCTCTGGGGTCCCTGCCAGGACACGGCTGCCTCCCCATGAGGGCTACCCATGCCCAACTGGTGGAAAATGCACAGCGCGTATGTGTGTGGAGGGAGTGCCTCCAATCATAGCAGTGCCACCACTGCCAGGCATGCCAAGTGTCACTGACCCCCCGAATTGGTACCTGAAGAAGATGTGGATGCGGTCGATGTATCTGCAGAACAAGCGTATCGGGTGGGCCACTTCTGTGGCCAGGTCTTGGAAGCTGAGGAAGTCATTGGGCATCTGCGGGGGACCGGCCATTTCACTGGCCCGATGCAGGCCAAGCACCAGCAAATCCATCACCAGCCCATAGTACTGGACAATGAAGGAGGCGAACTGGAGGCCCCGGATGATCCCGTAGGAGTTGGTGTGGTTCATGTCCTGGTTGGGGTGGGAGCAGGAGAAGAGGGTCAAGGGCATCTCTGAGGTCACACCTGTGCCGGGAGCCCAGCAGCCTATTCAGCCTACCTTGTAGTTGATGACCACATTGTTCTTAGCTGTCATGTAGTCAGCGATGTTGTGGTCAACAATGAGGCGCAGCAGTCTGTTAAGCAGTGTCAAGTCGATCTTCTCGTACATCTTCTCGAACCTGGACTCGAGCATCACATTGCACTCGCCTTCGCTGGTCTCCCACACATCCTGCAGGTTGTTAATGCCTGGAAATCACCAAAAACACATTGAGAAATTGCCAGGAGGGAAGCTCCCCGCCCCCCGCTTTGCCCTCCAGTCACATCCTTCAGCTGTCCTTGAATAACGACAGATGTCACCAGCCTAGACCACATCCTTTGCTCTTTCCTCCCTCCATCATCGCCTCTCAGTTTGGGTTACCCAATCTTTAGGGAGGAAGGGGTGGCTTTACCAGTGAGACCACCTATGCCCAGACTCACCCTGGCACCACTTGTACACCAGCAATGGAGGGGGCTCTGTGTCAGCTGGCTTGATCCACGGAGGGAAGAGACGTCTCTTGTCTGCCTCATACCACAGGTATTGGTCCAGGTAGGCATCTGTAATCTTCTCCAGGGGCTCCACGTCATAGACAGGGACCAGGTGGCTGTAGAGGTCCATAAATTCAATGCCAACCTGGCCAATGAAAACAAATGCGGATCAAGGCCACACACTGGTGCAAAACCCTCGATTAAGGCTGCCCTCCTCTCCTTTTGCCAAGACTCACCTCCTTGAAGGCTCGCTGGGTCAGCAAATGCCGCTTGATGCGTGAGAGGGCCTCATGTGGGTTGTCGTAGGCCTGCTCGATCAGGCCCAGCTCCTCCCGCTGGGATTGGTTCAGACGAGACTTCACACTGGAGGAAGGAAGTGCGGTTTGGGGGAGCAGCTCAGACCCCTTTAAAGAGAGCTCCAGATAGCAAGTCAGGTAAGCAAGGAGGCAGGTGAAGCCAGAGGGACCTCCTGCCACATGATCTCCCACGCATGAAAGAATGCACTCGCAGCCGATAAGCTCAGTGTGGAAAAGAGTTGGGGGGGAAAAAAAGGCCTTTTCACACAAGACTGTTTGGGTGCTACATTGTGTGATGCTAAGCAACCCCACACACAAGCATTGGAAGCCATATTATCCGCAGAAGCTATGCCGCCATTATTGGAGCCTGGGAAATTGGGAGGAGTAATCTCATAGAGGATAGTTGGTAGTCTCGATAAAATTATTTGAGGACGTCAACACTAGGTCAACTGATATCTGCGAGACACACATCCACCCCCCACCCCCCAATTGCAGCTTCTCCCTCTTCGGGGTACCTGTAAGCCTCTTTCAGCCTCTCCAGGGCCAAGATCAGGAGCTTGGTGTCATGCTTGTAGGAGAGGGGAGGGAAAGGGATGGGGGAGAAGCGCCGGCTCTCCAGCCAGTGCACCGTGGTGGTGTAAACGGCCACAGCCTCCTCTGCGGTGATGTACGGCCCATCCTGCAGACAAACCACAGCAGGGTCAAAGCCGGGCTGCCCACAGCACACCGGCCTGCCTTCCCCAGCAAGAGGCACAGGGGGCTGCCCACCTTCAGGTAGTTGTGCTGCCTCTCCTGCTCGGCCTTCAGGTAGAGGCGAGTCAGGCGGCCCAGGTTCTTCTTGCAGACTGTCTTGTCCACTGTGGCCCCACGGCGGATGCGCTCCCGGTTGTAATGCGCTGTGTTGGTCCACCAGTCTGCTTTGGCCTTCACATACCGCAAGATCATGTTCTCGATGGGAGTTGGCAGCCCTGGGACCTGCAGTGGGTGGGACAGGAGGAAAACGAAAAGCTGGCCCACCTAAACGGCCAGCCCCATGTGGGAGGGAGGGAGGGAGGGAGGGGGACTTGCCTTCCAAGGGATATTGGCCTTCCAGCACCGCCAGGCTTCACTTAGGTGCTGCAGGATGGTCCGGGCCTTGTTCTGCTTTATCCCCTCAGGCATCATGTCCAGGATGTCGTGCATCACTGCTGCCCGCAGCTCCAGGTCGAAGTGGGACTCCACCCGCTGTTTAGTGACAGTCTTGGCCACCCCCTTTGAGTGGCGGCCTGGAAGGAAGGAAGGAAGGAAGGAAGGGGGAGAAAACATTTTCCCTGAGTGGTCACTCCTGGGACCTTCCAGGAGGCCATTGGATCTCCCCAGGCAACAAAAAAGCTCTCAGCTTTTCTAGGATTCAAGGTTGATTAGAGAGGAATTTGATTTTTACAGAAGAACTTATCAGCTACAGCATAGAAGCAGCAGGGGAAATGGTCGAGAATTGCATCGACATGTCCAGCCGTGACAGAATTTATTCTCGGCTAGCGCTGCCATTTGTCCTGGATGAAATTTATCCAGCCAGGATTCACATCCAGTTGGCTTGGCTGGTCACCAACTACACTACCCATCTGGGCCAGCAGTGAAGGTAGGGAGTGGAGCCACTCCTCCTGAGGGCTCCTCCTCTTTCCTGAGTGGTCAGTTCCAGTCTAGAGCAGTGGGAGAGGAGCGGTCAAGCCCAGGAATCTCCACCAGAGAATGCCAAATGTTTTGGTCTTCTCTGCCCTGCTGCTGAGCATTGTGAAAACACTCAGGTAGATCACCGTCTACCTTGGAGTGAACTCAGCAACTGAGTTATAGATCTCTACGCCAGGCAGACGAGACAGTGGAGCACAGGATCTAATGCCCAATGCCCAGTGTGTTAAGATCTGGCTGGGGAGGAGGTGTGGATTTGGAAGCCAAGTGTTTCCTAACCGAAGAAGTTCCTGTGGCACTTCTGAAGGATTAATAAAACTTCAGGAAACCTTTCGGGGGGGGGGGGGGAGGGGGGAAGAAACCTCACAGGATCACAAACAACCCCAAAACATTTGAGGATTCCCAAGTGGGACATTTCGCTGACCATCATCTCATTTCCTCCCAGGATCGGGCTTGCTCAAGGACGTCTCAATGACCTTCCCAGCCAGAAGAGAGGCTCTGCTTACCTTCAAACTGCCTGGCCAGGAGGTTCCCCAGCCAGCGCTCCAGCAGAGGCGTGATCCCTCTCATGAAGAAGAGCCACACACGCCAGCCCGGAGCCCAGAAACCACAGCCGGGGCCCTTCCCCACTGGCCCCTAGACAAGGGAAGGAAACGCTGCATCGGTTTCACGGGGACAACCAGACACGGCCTGGCACTCAAGAACTACCCTCACAACGGCCTGAAAAGGAATGGGGCCACCCAGGCTAGTCCACGAGATTCGCCTGCTCAGTGCCCCCCCACTCCCCCTTGAACCCAGGATGACCTGCTGGAAATTACTGCCAGCAGAGCGGTTCCGGAGACACGACTGTACTACTACAGCTTTCAGGTTAATCATTCTGCACTCAAGCAACTATTTTTTACAGAATGTTATTTCCTGTAAACAGGTGAGCCTCTTCTCCTCCCCGGCAGCTCAGCTGCACTCACGGTGTTGAAGCGGTAATAAATGAGGTGCTTGAGATCTTTGCACATCCGGATCTGCCTCATCAGTTTGTATTTGTACCGGTACATCCCAGTCAGCTGCCCAACGTGAGCGAAGATATACTGGAGGCCGTCTGCCAGCTGTGGGGAGAAGCAGCAGCAGCAGCACTGAGAGAAGACACCCAGCTCAGGGTTCAGCAGGGTGTATGTGTGTGCGTGTCCCCGGCATTCTCTGGGCCAGTGGGGGGGTCTTGCCATGTGCCACAGGGTCTCCCAGGCATTCAACAGCAGGACAGTGCCACCCACCTGGAAGGCATCCACGTTTCCTAGCCTGTACTGGACGTGGCTATCCACCACCAGCTTGGTCAGACGCAGCACCTCCCGGCACAGGTGGAAGGCGTTGCCAAAGCGAGACTTCTTCCTTTCCTACCGAGTGAGAGGAGGGTCTGAGGTCTACACCTGAGCAGCGTAGTGGGGGGGGGGAACAGAGAGGGAGAGGCAGTCCAGCAGGGACAGTGTCCCTTTTTGGCCTCCCTCCCAGCACTGATGGGGGAGGTGCACGGCAACACGAGGGCCTGACAGCTCCCTAATACGGGAAAAGGGGAGGGGGAGGCACCTTGGTGGTGAGAGTCTTGACGGGCTTCAGGTTGAAGTTGTAGTCCAGGTGGAGGTAGTTGAGGTTCTTGCGATGGATGAGAAGGTTGAGCATGTTGTAGCCCTGGCGGCAGACCTGCAGCCCCACCTCCACCCAGTCCAGCTTAGTGGACTGGAAGAACTTGGTGGCCTTGAAGGAGCGGAAGAGGTACCTGGGGGTGGCAGGAGATGGAGGAGGGGCTGGGTGGGCATGCTGGACTGGCCATTGCCTCGCCAGGCTCCTCCCCCCCACCCCCGCTGTTGCTTCTACCAGCCAGCCAGCCTGAGCTGCCCCCTCCTTCCAAGGGCCGGGAGACCCCAAGGACGAGCTGGGGTGGGTGGGGGCTTCTCTGAGTTCCCTGGTCCCCCACTCACCTCTTCTTCTGGGCCTTGGGGGGCCTGTGCTTGAGCGCATTCAGGACGTAGTACTTCAGGAGCTTCTGATAAGAGACCCGCACCTTCACGGGCTGCCCGGCGGGGCAGTGCTCTCGGTACCTGAAAGCCAGGGAAGGAGAAGCTCTGAGTCCTCAGAGCAGAGCCCAGAGATGGCCAGCCCAGGTTCAGCCAAGGCAGGAGCCGAGAAACAGGAGCAGCTGTAAGGGGGGGGGGGGCGGCGGCTTTGGGGGGGGCGCTTACAAATCCTTTCGGGAAGCAAATCGGGCCACCTTAGCTACGCTTACCAGTTCTTGACCAGAGGTATGTCGAGGGCTCTCCGGGTCCGGCCAGAGCGCAAGTTAAAGGGCCGTGGTGCCCAGAGCAGGGCGATGCCATTGGCCGTGTTGTCCGTGTAAAGAGGGGTCTCCTTGAGGAAGGGCTCCACAAACTCTGGCAGCTCAAACTCCTCATCGTCATCTGGGAGCGGCTCCTGGCTCTGGGAGGATCAGAGGCGATCACAGAGGGGCCCCCAAGCCCACCTCTGCTAGAAAGGGGGCCGAGGGGCAGCAGCCCTGAAGGAGGCCCAGTAATAAGAACCACCTCCCCCCCAGATGGTGGAGAGTGCAGGCTGCAGGCGGGGCAGGAGGTTCCCTGTGAGCCCTCAAGCCCTCCTTTTGGCAGCCTTTGGGGGGGGGGGGGCATTTTCTCTGCTGAATTTTATAAAAGCCAGCTTCTTCTCCCCCCCCCCCTTCATTTGTTTCCATCGCTGGAACCATGCCTTGAAGCCATCGCTGCTTGTACTCTGTTGTTTCTCTATTTCCAGTTGGCAGACCCTCTTCCGGTGAAGGAAGGGGGCAGAAACAGAAATGCAGGAGGCTTCTGCACCCCACCCGATCTCACCTTAACTGAATGTCTGTGCGAAATGGGGTTAATGAGAGGATCAAAGTAGAAAGCTGGCAGGTCTGGATCCTCAGTTTTGATGAAGACCACGTTGGGGGTGTGATACCTGCAGAGGACGAGAGGCTGTGAGAACAAGGAGACACCCCACCCCCCAAAAAAACTTCTCCAGGTGCTACCATTGCCTGAACTGGATTTAACGCTAACTGAACCTCCTAGCCCAGCCCCTCAGGGTGGGACACAGCATCCAGCCTGCCAATGGTGATCTTAGCCCCCCCCCCATCTCCCGCCCCCAACCAGCCTCAGCTCTGCTCAGCCGATCTCACCAGGTGAGGTGGACGTGGTGGGGAAGGTTGTTGTACAGGTAAGGGAAAGCAATCTTGTACTCGGTCCGGATCGGCTGCCGGATGATGATCTTGTTGATGTCATTGAACTCATTCCAGTCTTCGTCCCTGGGAAGCCAGAAGAGGAGCTGCCTTGGGAGGGGGCTGCTCAGAGGGGCTCCGAGGCAGTGCCCCCCACCCATCCCAGCAGAGGTCAAGGGATCCACTCTCTCTTTCTCTCTGCTGCACACACACACACACATACACTCACAGTGTGGAGCCTTTCCCCCCCCCAACCAAGCCACCCAACTGACCATGCCCCATTTTGACCCTCAATGGGTTAGGGGAAATGGGGGGAGGGGTCTCACAAGCAAGCCCTGCCCACAGACCACCACCCCCAATGCCCACAAAGTCTCTGCCACTCACTGCAGGTTGATGTCTCGAACCAGGGGCTCAAACTTGGGCCCCCCTGGGATGGCCATGTTGAGGGCCTTGGAGGTGAAGAAGGCCTTCAGGTCGAAGAGGTAGAAGTAGTTGTCATCCACAAGGTCCGTGAGGAGCTGGTTGGCCAGGCGGTAGAGGGTGGACATCATGGGAAGGGTAAACTGCCATCGCTGGTAGGTAGAGCCATTGACGTACCTGCAGCCCAGAAGAGGCGGAGGAGGTCCCGGGGGGGAGGGGGGGGCTTTAGCAGCTGCCCTTCCCCAGTTCCCCACGAACTGCCCTTTGCTGACCCAGCAAAAGAAACAGACGCCCTTGCTACGGGTCCAAAGCCCCACCCACCCCAAACCTCAGGTCTCAGTCTGTTCTCCAGCTGGGGATTAGGGTGGATGGGGAAATACTTCGCACTGTTTCTTATTTTTTCCCTGCTCCCCCCCCTCCCCCTGGAAGGGAATGAGTAGGGGTACATACTTGCGGCTGTCCTTCAGGGGCTGGTGGTCATAGAACCAGTCCAAGACGGGAGCGTCTTCCTCTGGGTCCAGCTCCAGCTGGATGGCCTCCAGGGGCTCCACATCCAGGATGTTGTCCGCATAGTCGAGGGGGGGCTCTTCATCATCAAAGGGCGGGAAGCGCATTCGCTTGAAATGACGCCGGTCCCTCTTCTCCCGCCTCATCATGATCCACATAGACCTTGGGATGCGTCAGATGCCAAGAATCAGTCAACAGTGCGAGGCCAATCGTGGCCAATCTGCCCCCCCCCGCTCCCCTTCCCCAAGAGACACCTGGGGAGGCTCGCTTACCCCCACTGGGCGATGTACACCGGCTCAATCACCCACGGGATCTCGTTCACGAAGGAAATGGCCCCGGTGATATGGTAGAGGACAGGCACATCCCGGATCTGCTCCCAGGGCATCGGCATGTTCTCCAGGAGCTTCAAAACTGCATGAGGCATGTACTTCAGGGCCCTGGGAAGGGGGGGGGAGGAGAGAAGCACGTGGTATCCACCCTGGCATTCTGGTTGGCCAGCACAGCGATTGCGATGCAGGGAAGATTGGCAGAAAAAGTCTGCTCAGCTACCGGAGGAGTGCAATATACTCGAAATGTCCAGGAATCTCACTGACACAAGATAAAAGTCCAACGACCCACAAATCCCTTTCAGACTAGCCTGGTGGGACAGAATGGAGCCTTGGCTTTGGAAGGTGGGAAGAGAGTGACAAACTGTTACAGGAGCAGACAGTTCCAGCGTGAGAAAAAACTCAAAATAACCCCATCTCAATTTTGTCTGGTTTTCAAGGTTCGGCTACTCTGGCCTACAATAACACAGCACAGTTTGTTTCTAGAGTCTCTGCCGCGAAACGATGTGACTAGCACGCCCTCTTCTTTCTCTCTTCCTCCTCTAGGGCTGCCAAGGCTGCATCCAGACCAGTGTCTTTTAAGAGGCTTAGCAAAATGCCCAAGACAGGCGGTACAGGGCACCTTCTGGGGTTCCAACTGCTGGAAGCTGAACCACAGCACTCAACCCAACCACCCACAGCATCTACTGGGCAGCGTTAAGCAGGCCCCCCCCTCCCCCATGCTCTTCACCCAGAGATCTCCTCAATGAAAACGCCCATGCTGGAGATGCGCACAACTACTCACCCAGGCAGTTACCCTGCCTGGCTCTTTCTTGGTACAACTGCCCAACATTTTCCCCAAGTCTCACCCCAAATACACTCGCTTGTCGTGACGGAATTTCCTGTTGGTCATGTCTCCGTGATCACGGATGATCTTCCTCACGTGCTCAGGTGGCATGTCCTCCTTCTGGGCATCCACAAAGCCAAACTTCCTCTTCTCGGCATAGCGCTTTGCCTGCAGCTGCTGCCATTTGCGAGCTAAGGAGAGAGGGAGAGAGACAAAAACAAACAAACCACGGCATGAAAGCCTCTTCACTCATCCCCCCCCCCCACCGGTTCCCACCGGTTCCCCCCACCCCACCCAACCGTCAGCCAGCACGGGAGCAGCAGGGACAAAGCCTCTCCCCATGACCGACTGTACCTTTCTCCTGCAATTTCTCCTCCGACATGTAGTCAGGCAACGGAGTCAGGGGCGTAGGCATTGGGGGGCAAGGGCCCCGGAAAGGGAAGACTCCCGCCATGGTCGGCAACGCCACCTGGGAAAAAGAACGGAGACAATCTCTGAGCAAGGGAGAGGCACAGGCAGACCCGTTTCCGCCTGGGCAAAACTACCCCAGTCCACCTTCCCGGCCTCCTAAGACGGCGGCTCCCGGAGAAGCAGAGGGAGCACAAACAAGCAAGACCCGCAGAACTGCAGAGAAGACGCTGCAGCAGCAGCAGCAGCAGCAGGAGGAGGGGGGGGGCTCCTGGTGGGGGGTGGGGGAAGGGGGGGCTTAATCTAGGAAACGCCTGCGGGGGAGGGGGGGGAGAGAAATGGCGCTCTGCCAATGCGGCCCCAACCGGCGGCCGCCTTCCCCCGCAGAGGCGCCAGAGAAGAGGCGGCAAGGCAGCCGTTGTGCTCCCGGCTTCCTCCCGGGGCCCTTAGAAAAAGGCTCCGCGGCTGGTACTGGGGAGGGGGGAGAAGAAGGAAAAGGAGCCCGGAAGCCTCCAGGCTGCCACGACAAGGAGTTGCGGCTCTCGGGCCAGCGCTCCTTCCTCCTCTCCAGCCCCCGAGAGGGCATCGGACGGGCCTTGGGCTCCGCGGGAAGAAGCCCAAGGAGGTGGGGGAGGCCTGGCCACGGGACGCAGCCCAGCCCAGCCCAGCCCCGCCCAGCCCAGCCCTCAGCTGCGGGAGTCCCGCCTGGGCCTTGAAGGGGAGGGACGCCGCCGCCGCCGACGCCACGGGACCAGCCAGCCACCCTCCGGGCGGGAAGGCGCAGCGAGGGGGGGGGCACGGGGGAGGCGGGCGGCCCTCACGCGCACGCGCCCCGAAAGGGCGGAGGGGAGGGGCGGGGCGGGGCGCGCACCTGCCTCCCCCTCGCGAGGGCCCCGCCGGCTCCGACCAGAGACTCCCTCCGCTCCTCCGCGCCAAACTCCGCTAATGGCGGCTGCGGCGGCGGCGACGAGCACCGTTTGCACGATTTCCCCGCCGAGAGTGCGCAGGCGCAGGCCTCCAGAATCGGATGTGAAGGCGGGGCCGTGACGGCTTCTGACCAATCAGCGTCGGCTCCGAAGGACGGTCTTTCTCCGTTCGCCTCGGAAACGATCGGAGCCCTTCCGGAGTCGGCGCCGGGGGGGGGGGGTCCGTGGATCCGTTAACCGCCCCACCCCCCCCCGCCCTCGCGCGCTCCCCCTTTCGGGCCCCCTCCGCTGCCCCCGGTTCCCACGCGCCAGGCCCCCGCGAGGCCTCTTGCTAAAAGCCGCCTGATCTCGCCCTGCTTAGCCGAACCGGCGGGCGCGGCGAGCATGGGCAAGGCGCCCGAGAAAGTGGGCCGCCCGCCTCCCGCTGCTTCTCGGCAAGCTGGGGAAAGGAGGCCTGGGGGACAGCAGGGGCCCCTAGAAGGAGCGGGCCGGTGGGGGGGGTGCAGCCTCGGTGGGGGGAGGGTCTCGGCCTACGCGGAGGGGCGCAATCGGTGGGTGCCGCAAGGCTCCGTCTTAGGCCCGGGGCTCCCCGCTAGCTCCACGGAGGGCTCAGACGAGGGAAGAGGAAGGGGATTGGGGCGGTACCAAGCTGGCAGGAATAGAATAGCCGTCGCCCTGCCTAGAAGAGAGGCTCCAGATCCACCTGGGCAGACTCGAACTCAGGGCCCTGGCTAAGCCAAGCCCTCCTCTTGGGCAAGAAGAACCAAAGGTCCAGATGAGGCGAGACCTAAAAACGGTCCCTGCGGGAGGGTCCGAGTGGACGATCCTTTGCGGCATCCGCCAAAAAAACGAACACAATCAATCCTGGGTTGTGTAAATGGAGGCATAGATTCAAAATCACATGAAGCGTTGGTGCCATTTAATTTAATTTCACACATTTTTTATAAAGGCTTTTAAGGCCACACCTGGAATACTGCAACCAATTTTGGTCACCATACTACAAAAAAGATGTTGAGACTAGAACTTTTCATCACTGGAGGTTTTAAGAAGAGACTGGACAGCCATTCATCTGAAATGGTATCATAGGATCTCCTACTTGAGCAGGGGGTTGGACTAGAAGACCTCCAAGGTCCCTTCCAGATTCTATTCTATTTATTTGATTTGATTCTTAAAAATTATAATCTAATTCTAATAATTCTAATTGTAATGTCTATTCTCTTCTACTCCTATTCTGTTCTCCACGTCTTGCTGCCAGGTTGGATCTGCTTATTGCTTACCGGCCTAGCACAGCTGCTGGCTCAGCCCATTTATTGACTTGAGTGGATGTATTCCTCAAGGCTTGGGAAGTGCCATTACCGAGGCTGAAACGTTTCGTGCTTCGACACCCCTTCAGCCTCCCTGAATGCATCGACTGGCCCATCTCCGGGATCTTTTCCAGTCCCCCACCTACCGCCAGAGACACCGGACCCAAAGAGGCTGAGATGGAGGTCCCTCATGTCTACCAGCCAGAAAACCATTAACGGTTTCTTTGTAAAAAGTATCAGGCCGTGGTTGCAGAAAGCAATTCCAATAAAGGAGAATATTTGTAGCTCAGTTGTTGAACTCTGCAATCCTTGGTGCCCTTGAGTTCAAACATCGCTTGCAGACTTAACATTGTCTGGGTGAATGAGCGCGGGGTCTGGCCACTGTGTAGATACAGTAGCTGGCCCTGCCACTGTTGGAGGGGTTTGGTTTTCTCTTGGCAGAACATACTAATGTCCATCGGGATTTCTACCACCTCTCCTTTGGGAGTTGTATCATCCATGCGCATCCCCTCTTCTGTTTGTACGGATGGTGCAAACTCCATATGGGACTGTTCCCACCCTGGACAGCCGCTTTGCCTTCAGACTCCTTGCTTCCAGGATCAAGGACTCCCCTCCGCAAATCTCAGAGACTCTGCCTGCCTGGCTGCCAAGCAGGGCCAAAAAAATCAGCATTCACTAAAGTTTCTTTATTATTGTGCATACACACATCTTGTAACATCTTGTTACACAAATAAAACAAAAATTACATAACTGCTGTATAATCCCAGGTTTAGAGATAATTACTCGGCACTTAGTGGGCGAAAGGCACTGGCGGTTGGCATTGGGTGGCAGTTCCAGTAGCGGACCTCAGAATCTAACCCCCGGCTCTGTTGGGGAAGCCGGAAGGGACAGAGGCTGACAGCATCAGGCATGCCTGAATAGCCTTGGGATGCTGCCTTCCTCAGCTCAAAAGGGAGGGAGGGCTGCTTGTAACTCTCGGGAGGGGATCTCTGTGTGACAGTCATACTTCCAGCAAAACCCCAGAGGCACTGATCCGTCCTTGCTTCTTTTCCATTCCCATGGTCCCTTTCGTACCAGCCATGGTGAAATTTACCTACAGAGCGTTAGCAATAATCAAACCCTGGAAGTGCAGGGTAGCAACTCCCAGGGAGGCTCCCTAAGAAGTGCTGTTCTCCAGAGAGGGTCCGCCATCAGGGAGGGGAAGGTGAGACAGTCTTTCTGCCACACCCTTCCACAGCCTGGCAGCATCTCAGGTGTTGCCACGGGGCAAGGGTGGAAGGGAAGAGCTGTGGCTAAGAGCACCGGTTCCCAGGAGGCTCACCATGCTCAGGGAAGTGTAACAGAAGTAAACATCAGAACACAGAAGCACAGGGCGAAGTCATTTCAATAAGCCCCCTCCCTCACGGAAGGCAAAGCAAAGCCCACCTTGCTGTGTCATCATCACTCCCAGCCTTCCCACCAAGCAGCACCACGACACTGTTCCACAGGGCTCTCTGGAAAGGCTGGCCCTGCTCCCGTCTCTGCATCGCTCGGCAGTAGGGGGGGGGGTCTTCCGAGAAGCTGGGGAAACCCCTCTCCCCTTGCCTGCTTGGGTGCTCTGCCTTGTTCTGGCTCGCTCTCCCTTCCCCTGGTGTTCGGCGGGGAGCTGCTACTTCTTGTGGGACGGGAGGAAGTCGCTGCGTAGCAGACGGTAGAAGAGGACAACGTTGATGGACAGCATGATGGCCAAGCCCACCGTGCCCATGGCATAGGGGACCGCCGGGACGTTCTCCCGATTCAGGGCCAGCCAGCGGCTCATCCAGGCCATGATCAGGATACGGAACACCAGGTAGGTGCCAAGGTTGACGAGGCTGGTGAGGCGGAAGGAGGCAGTGTTGGTCAAGCCAGCCATCCGTAGGATCGTCCGCAGGTGTAGGAAGACGGAGTTGATCTCCACCAGCAGAGCCACCATAGCGAAACCCACAAAGCGACGAACCAGGAAGGCAAAGCCAAAGCAAACAATCACCTGGAAGACAGCAAGGCTGAGCTGGCTTTTCCCCTGGGGGCATCCTTCCCTGATCCCCTTGGGTGAAAGTGACAGGAATCTAGCTGCAACAGATAGGAACTTCCTCCTGCTCCTAGTGCTCCTGCTGTTGCCGTCTGCTCCCCCAGCTGTTCCTACATGGCAGATCACGGACCGACTTGCCTCCTGATCCATGGACCAGGCCAGGCCCCCCCCACCCCACACACACACAGAAAATGTGCTTTCTACCCCCACAGACCTCAGAAAATGGGCTTTGTGGCAGAGAGCAGGACAGATAAGGCTGCAGTCAAGATGCCTACAGCCCCCAGCTGGAGTTTGGAAAATTAGTTCTGAGCCTGGACAGCAGAAGCCTCTCAAACGCACCTTCCACCTCCCCTTCGGCCATGACCAATGTCCAATTTCGGTGGTTGATGGAAAGCACATACGGGTTCCCCTATACATCCCCTCCTCTTGCCCCCAGAGTGGCAGCTACTTACAGGAGGGGATGGGAGTGAATTCAAAGCATCAGTTGCTGAGGACTGGACTCTCCTTGAACAGCTTCTGCAGAACAATCCTGTTCCTCCCTCCCCCACTGCCCCACCACCTTGCAAGATGTGCTTAAGGTGGATTGTAAGGAGTTTAGCTGTTTAAGTTGGAGGCCGGCCTCAGTCTGTGCTAAATTTAATTCTGACATGGGCAGTCCGGAGATCAGGAGAGAGATGGCAACTCCCTACTGAGGCTGGTTTTCAAAAGCACCCTGGCTCCCTTCCTGTAGGAGTCCCAGATGGCCCTTGGCCAGGTGCCACAAAAGTGCTATCTGCACAGGCTCAGAGGGGCTGCCCTTCATGTCCCCTCTCCTGCACTGAGGCCGAAGGTGGGCACCCCACCTGACGTGGAACTATAGCAAGATGAAGGCGCTTCCTTCCTCCTTGCTATAGCCCAGCCTGTTTGGTCAGATGGCCAGTGGGCAGCGGGTGGGCATAGCTGCGGCAGTCATTTGGGCTGAAACAGGCTGGACCCCTGTAGCTTAGGCAGGAGCCTGGCAGCCAACAGCAAAAGGCCTCTTGCCCTTTGGGCTAGCAGACCATGTCAGGGCCTGTTGGGAGACCCCTTCAGTGACACCCTTGCTATGGCCACGTGCCCTGGGTGCCATGCTCCTTGTTCAACGAAGAGGACAAAACTCTCTCCTCCCCCAGGAGGAGCCCAGCCCAAGCCAGAAGCGGCCCCAGGCATCCTGCACCCTCAGAGCTTAGCTGCTCTTCCCAACTCAGCCCTTGCCCAGAACAGCCATATCTTCTTAACGGGAGAAACAGTAACTCACCACGAAGTGATGGAAGAGCAGCTCCCAACATTTCTGAAGCTTCTGATTACATATCATGTCCAAGAAGTCTTGCACAAAATACCCTGTGGAAGAAGAGATGTCCCATTAACAAGCAGCCAGTTGTCTCTACCGCAGATTCACAAGTCCTGGCTTGGGAACCTGGTTCTCCTTCCAGGGTCACTCCACATCCACTTTTCAGACTAGCTCAGTGACCGGGAAGGTCAAGCAGAATCGGTGGAGGGGAGGGGAGGGGAGGGGAGGGGGGGTGGGGGGGGGGGGGGTGGGGGGGGGGAAGAGCCGGGCAACCAGGGAGCTGGCAGGAAGTTGAGAGGAGCCTTGCCATCTTCATTCCGGTTCATCTCTAGGGCTGAATGCTGGGATGAAGTCTAGACTGGCTCAGGCCCAACCCTGGTTAACATTCTCTTGCCTCCTCTTCCCCCAATTCCACCCAACTCTCCACAAAATCTCTCAGGAAGCATCATTAGAAGGGGAAACTGTCAAAAATGGCCTTGCCTCCTCTGGCCCAGAAACTGGACTCCATCCTTCAGCCCATTGGCTCTCGGCCTCCCCTTGGAGAGGGTGCAGAGTAAAACCAGGGGATCTTCCCCACGGTGGCCATTCAAGTGGGGCCTGTTGTGTCTCCATTCTTCTTGAGCATCAAAACAGCCGGCTACTTTCTTCTCTGTGGGATTTAACCACACCATTCACTCCCTCCATTGCCCAGCATCCTTTTTGTAGCATCTGGGCAACCAAAAGGAGACCCGGCATCCAGATACAGTCCGAGCACTGCAGCCACAGGGCAGCACGACAGTTGTGTATCACTTCCCATGTTCTTGTCCCGTGTTCCACTTTGAGGCAACCCAAGATTGCATTGGCTCCTTCGGCAGCTACAGTAGACTGCTGGCTCATGCTTCCTTGTGGGGCCCCCAGGATCTCCACATCCTTCTCATGAGGACTGCTTCTGGTTCCACAAGGCCAGCTCCGGCAGCCTCTCCTCGCAGGGCCTGTCCCGAGGGAGCCCTCCAACCCATCACTACCCTCTAGGAATGAGGGTCCAGAGAACGCCAGGGGAGCTGAAGGGAGCAGAGTTATTTCTTCCCGCATCCATGACCTGATGCTTCCTCTAAGGCAGCCCAGGGTAGCCTCAGCCCTTATAGCAGCTGGTTATCCCAATGCTGGCTCTTCTTCAGCTTGTTGTCAAGGATCGCAGCAGCAGCAACAGCAGCAGCAGCAGCATGTCCTGCATTGAAATTCCTAGCTGAAGAACTTCCCAATGGTGAGAGCAATCAACTAATGGAATAGCTTCAGAAGCTGTGGGTGCTCCAGCTGGAGGTTTTTTAAGAAGGAATGGGACAGCCCCTTCTCTCAAATTGTATAGGGTCCCCTGCTCAAGTTGGACTGAAGACCTCCAAGGTCTCTTCCAGCTCTAGTATTCTAGGTTCCAAGAAAAGTGGCTGGGCCTGGGTCAAGGCCCCGCCTGACTAAGCCCAAGTTCATGGGCACATAGGTCAAGAAGGGGAAATGCCAGAGGACCTGATGGGAGGCATTGTGTGTCTTGGATACAGAATACAAAAAGCGGCAAGAAAACAGAAGTGAGGTACAAAATGGAGCCTCAATGATGGTGGTGCTCCACGTTGGAGGTGGCTGACCAAGGAGGGATGGAAGCACCTTGGGTGGCCAGTAGAAGAGTGTGGGGAGAGAGTTAAAGGCCCTCCAGGGATAAGTGCACTCAGAGTAAGCGAGTATCTTACAAGGGCTTTTGAAACTGTGGGGAAGGCCAAGACAAGCATAGAGCACTTTGGGCTGGGACTCATTACAGGAAGCTGGGTGGCTGGAAAAGGGGTCCCAGCACAAGGGGAAGCAACCTTCTCACAGCAGGACAGGCTCAGCATGAAAAAGAGATAAGCGTACAGATGGGTGGAAAGGCCGGTATTGCATAGAGGCCATCGCAGATCGGTTAGAGCAGCCGTTGCTCCACAGAGGTTTAAGAGCCGCTGGCCCAGGGAAGAGAAGCAGGGCACATGGGAGACCCTGGGACAGGCGTGATTGGCAGGAATCACAGCGGAGGAAGGAAAGGCCTTGTCTGCAGCACCAGGGGCCTGGACCAAGTGAGCAGATGGATAGGTTCCCCTGGAAAAGGTTCGCCTGTTGCCAGATCCTTTCTCCAGGGTTGCTGTAGACATAGGGAGATCTCCCACTAAAGAAACCTAAGGCAGTCTTTCTCTACGTTAGGTTATTTAAACATTATTAAGGCAGCATATAAATAAAATAATAGTGTAAACTAATGGTAAATGTGCTTTATCTGTTCAATCACTGACACCATCCAAGGAAACAAATCCTATGGGTTGCAGACGTCAGTCACCCGGTCCTGACTCTGCACAGCAGCCCCTCCCTCCTGAGGCTGGAGCCCCCAGGTCAGGATGGCCACCACACGTGACACCTTGAATGGAATCCCATCAGGAAAATGGCAACAACCCTAAGCACACCGTTAGTCCAAACCTAACCCTAATTCTATATGGATTGAAACCAGAACTGAGGGAATGATGGACTGAACTCTATCCAGGCTCTACTGAACTGGGGAAGCACACCTATTTTGTGCATTGTGAAATAAGTAATAGCCCAACAATGCCTTTAATTTTTGTGGAGTTTTCAAACCAGCACTTTGAATTCAGGAAAAGAAGTCCCTGAAATGTAGCAACAGCCTGTATTTCTCCCCCTTTTCTAAAATATTTTATTTCTAGTTTTAAATCATTCCCTGGAAGGGGGGGACTTTTATAAAGCCTAGCAGCCTCAGAGCGATTAACTTAATCCTAACCCCAGATCCTAAAGGGATTCAAATATCTTTTGTAACAGTTAAAGACATGCAAATTTGAACCTGAAAATAGACACACAAGTTTGCATTAGCACAAATACACATTTGTGAGTTTGTAAACATTTTGAAGTATCACCTTAATAAAGTTTCATTCCATCTGGCTCCAGCAAAAGTATATTAGGAACCAAATATACACAAGCAGCCACCAACCAAGCACCAGGCCTCCAACAATTATACTTCTTACCTGCACATCTGGACATATCAGAGGCTGATTCTGGTTTTACCCCTAGAAATGTCCATTAATAGGTGGTCATTTTACCCACTTAAAGAACCCAATGATATTGTCATTGAAGAGTCTAGGCCCGTGATGGTGAACCTATGGCAAGGGTGCCACAGGTGGCACACAGAGCCATCTTGCTGGGCTCACAAGCTGTTGGCCAACTTACCTCCAGCTGAACATGTACATCCGATTGCACATGCATGCATGCATGATTGCAGAGACCCAGCTGGTCTTCAGCTGTCCACTGTGCATGCACATGATTGAAGCAGGAAATCCAGATGGTCTTTGAAGCTCTCCTGTGCATGGACACGAGACTGCTCATGTGTGCATGAGTGCCTGTGTGCAGCACACATGCATTGCATGTGCAAAAACTGCATCTACTGTATGTGCAGATGGTACAGTTGCACATGCTGTGCATCTGGAGGAGCCGCACGCAAGTGTGGATTGCATGCACAAAGCACATACTTTTCTGCACTCCATAAGTAAAAGGTTCACCACCACTGGTCTAGGTTGCCCCTAATACTGTAAATTTGTATGGAAAAGACTGTATGGAAAACTTTTAAACAGCAAAAGAGGAAAAATATCTTAAGGTGGGCTGCCATGCTGGGGATGAATCCCTCCCCCCCCCCACTGCCAGCACCTTTGAGCTGATGTCTGGCTGAGCTGATAGGCTGTGTGTGTGTGTGTGTGTGACACGTGCATGCGTGTGCACAGTGAAGTGCAATAGATCCTCTCTGCTGTTTCTCAGAGCACGGCCTTCACACTCTCCCAGAAGAGCAGCATCTAGGGATCTGCTGAGCCTCAGCAAACAGTTGGGACACCCCCCCACACACACACTTTCAGGGATCTGTGTGTGCAACACCAGAGACAGACAAGTTGGCAAACTGAAGTCACCACCACTCTGGCTATCTGTCCTCACCTCGTTGCCAGCCTCCAACCGGGAAGAGCAATTGGTGGTTTACCACCCCCCCTCCACTACCTGTTCTGGAGTAGTGGTCTATCCCCCCTCCCTCCAGATGTTGTCTAAAATTCCTAGGAACCGCAATCCAGCCAGCCGGAAAGAGTAAACTTTGGAAGACCCTATCTGTTGCTCCTTTCCCGCACTTAAGGGGTGGGGAGCCCAGATGAACGAAAGAAGGGGAGACCAAGCTATTCTCAAGTGGAAGGGGCAGCGCCATCTCAAGCAGCAGCGGCTGCCACGGAGCAGAAAAATGGAGCGATTGTTGCCTCCGCGGTCACATGCAAGGAAGGGACCGGGCTCGCCTGGCACCAGTTCCCTCCTCCGCCAGATGCCAGCACAGAAGCGTGGAGGAGGCTGCTTTCCAGGGCCGGCAACCTGCAGCTAGGTTTGCCACCCGCCCCGCTCCCCCATCCAGAGGGAGAAGAGGGGTGCGACTGGCTACAGAGTTGTGGGCGCTTCTCTACTTCAGCTCTATCCCTGCGTCACAGCAGCCCTTTAAAGCACCCCGAAGCTTCCCCTTCTTGCCCCGCCCGCCCTATCCTGCTCTTCCCGGGCCGAGGGGTGGCCGGTCGGGGAAGGATTTGGGGCGGGAGCGGGAGCGGGAGCGGGAACAGCACTTACCGATGGAGATCCCCAGCAAGCGGTGAGCGGAGGGCGAGAACTGATCGATGAGATCCTCGCCCATCGGGGGGTAGAAGTAGAACCTGCGGCCGGAGAAAGGGGGACTCTGTAAGTGCTTGTCCGGCGCGGCTCCGCCTGCCCGCCCCGACCCGCCCGCGACCCCCACCCACCCACCCGAGCAGGGCCCAGGAGCCGCTCAGCAAGCTGTGGGCAAGCGACGTCCAAATGTTGCGCCACTTCCAGCGGACGGGCTGCGCCGGGGAGGGCGCCGGCACCAGGCGCTCCAGGACGGTGTTGAGCAGCCGAAAGGCGCCCACCGATCCTCCCAGCAGCAGCACTAAATCCATTGCGGGGCTGCCTGAGCCCCGAGCCCGCCGGCCCCGCCACTCGCCGTCGCCCGGAGCGGAGCGCACAAGCCCGAGGGCAGCGGGGAGCCAAGAGCGCGGAGGGCCGGGCGGGAAAGGGGCAACCGCGGAGTGGGGGGAGGTGCGAGGTGTGACGGCGGACAAAACGTCCCCCGGCGGCGCCCGCCATTGGTTCCGCGCCCGCCCCGTCTCCATGACGACGCCCCCCCTTACTCGGACAGAGAGCCACGACCGGGCACTGGTGCCCGGGAGGCCGCCGGACATCAAGCCTCTTCCTCAGCACCGCCCGAGGAGGTTCAGCAGCCGCCAAAGCCCCGGAGGGCGAGGGCGCCGGACTGGACCGCTGCGGCCGTTCCGAAAGCCTAACCCGGCGTTAAGTAGCGCACCGCCGCTTGACAACCCTCGTGGCGTCTGCAGGGTCGCCAGTGCCGGACCTGCGCGAAGAACTTTGCGCTTCAAACCTCTGTTTGAAGCGCAAACTTCGGGATTCCCGGAGGAGAGAAGCGTTTTGCGCTTTAGCGAGAGTTCTACCGAAAAGGTTTCCCTGGGCTGCAGGCGGCGACTCGCCCCAAGCCGAAGGGGTGCTGGACCCCATACTCCCCGGGGAGATCAGCCCTTCCGCCGGTTACGTTTGCCCAGGGTCGCCGAGCCGTGAGCGCCGCCCCAGCCCGGCGCGGCCGGTGTAGGCTGCAGCCGGCCCGCGTCCGCCCAACGCCGTTCAGCTGTCGCTTGGAGTCAGGTAGCGTTTCGCTTGTTGCAGTCAGTCCCGGTTAGGTTTTCCCCGCTCTGGGCTTGTACAAGTGGCCCGGCGCGGGCGCCCCGAAACAGGTGGTAGTGCCCGGACCGAGACCCTCCAAGCTCCGCTCGTGCGCGGCATCAGGTTCTGTCCTCGCCTGTTCTCAGCGAGCGGCCTGCTTCTGCGATGCAGCCCCTGCAGGCTCCGGATCGCCGGAGCCGGCAGAAACCCCAACGCTGTCCTCCCCGCCCCTCGGCTGCGCGTTGCCAGGATTCTCGCCGACGGAAGTCGGGAGACTTATAAATGCCTAAATAAATGCACGCCGCCCACTTTGGGCAAGTTCGGAGGCGGCGCCAGGTTGGATGGGCGATGAAGGGACGGGTCGCCGGCAGGCGCATCCCGTCCCTCTTTTGTTCCCAGACGCCGCCGCCGCCCTGTGTCCTCCCCGATGGCAGCACCGCCAAGCCCCGGTGAGTCTGGGCTCCTGGCGGGGTGGGGGGCTGCTCTGAGGATGGGGCGAGGGGCTGGCTCCGGGAGCGGGGAGCCTTGGCTGCCGTCGCACAGGTCAATCTGTGCTGAGTAGGCCGGGTGGGGCGGGCAGGACGTGGGAGCAGAAGCTCTCGGCTTTCGAGGCTGAAGGCACCCTCACCAGAGTTGTGAAGGCGCGCAACTGCGTGGCTTCGCTCTGAGCTTGTCTTTCATTCTTGTTTGGGCTTCGCTCTGAGCTTGTCTTTCATTCTTGCTTGGGCTCCAAGAGGGTTGCGTTTCCTCTCCCCTTCACAACAACCCTGTGAGGAACGGTCAGCTGAAAGGTTGTGGGCTCCAGTCCAGGAGGGCTCTCTGCCTGATCCTTCGAGGGCTTTGGGAGCTGAAAGGGGACACAACAGGCCCGCTCCTTTCCTACCCAAGAACGGTCGCTGAGCACGGAGCGGAGATCACTTGCCGCCTTGCGCTCTCTGCCCTGTCCCGCCCTCTTTCGTTCGAGGCCCCGTCCAACAACCGGGGCAGCCATTAACCCTGCACAAGGGGCCGCCCTGGGTGGACCCACCAAGCCATCCACCCGCTCACCCATTCTGCCTTTGGCGAGAGAAAGCAGCACCCCTCCTTCGGCTCTGTTCTGCCAGATTCTGGACTTGCAAAGGCGTCCCTTCCCCGCCCCCCGCCATCTCGGCTGCACTGTGACACCCCCACCGCCGAATTCCCAGCCTGGAAAACCTGTCTGGCTGGGAATTACGAAGGACGCATCAGATTTAGGAAGGCTGATCCGGATCTTATTGCTTTGTTTGAAGTGAGGTGGATAATTCTTTTTCCCCAGGGGAGGGGGGGGCGTCACGGGTTGTAGCGAGTAAAGAGGCAACGAGAGGGGAGGGGCTGACGACTTGGGTGGGGCAGGGAAAATGAGGCTCCTTTACAGAAGGATGAGCACCTTTTCCCAGGGCAAGGAGCATTCTTTGGGGTGGGGGAGGACTGCAAACACATTTGACTTTCTTAGCTTTGCATTTCAGTTTGATTTCAGTCAACGTTTTCCATAACTGTCTGTTTAGATCCTCTTATCACCACATAGAGCCAGTTTGGCAATGATTAGACACCAGGCAAGAAACTAGGAGGCCGTGAATTCTAGTCCCAGGAAGCCAGCTGCGGGACTTGGGCCAGTCCTTCTCTCTCATCCCTGGGGAAGGGGGGGAACAAAAAGACAAGCCAGACCCCCAAGCTCTTCCCTCATTTCTGAAATGGGGGCAGGGCAGGGGAGGAAACTATTCCTGATAGGAATTCAAATGTGTGTGTGTGGGGGGGGGGGTCTTGCCTCTGGCAAGGCTTAAGTAAGAGTTTGAAAGTGTGGTGTGGTTGAAAGATTTTTGCCTGGCAAAGAGTTGCCCAGGTTGCACAGCTGGGGCATTATCTCTCTGTCTGTTGCTGTGCTTGCAGAGGTAGCACCTGCGGTTGCCCTGAGAAAAGCCAGCGTCCTCCCTTGACAACCAAGAAGATTCCTAGCTGAGGAGCTCTCATCCTGGGGGTGGGAGTCTTTGTGCCTGCCCCAGTGCCCAGTGGCTGCTTATTGGCCTTTGCTGCCAGTCCCAGTGACAGAGGAACTCTTCCTTGGCCAGGAACCTCTATGCTCCTTCCAATGCCCCATGCAGGACCTGCAGTGGCTGCGGAGGGCCCCCTGGGAGGGGAGGGGGGATGTTAGAGGGTCTCCCCAACTTCCTCCTCTCCTTTCCTCTCTCTTTCCAGTCTCAGCCCAGAAGCAAGGTGGAGTAGATGCCCTGGTCACCCAGCGTGTCTGCCGTGAAGATGAGCTCCATGATGGAGAGTGAGTCAGCATCCCTGGGGTCAGAACATGGCTGACCCCTTGGCTTGGGCCCCCGCTTGTGCATGAATTGAATCTGCACGTGTGGCTGCAGGCAGTGGCTTCTGGCCCCTTGGTCAGCCTCCTGACCCATTGAGGGGAGCCTCTCCGGGGTCACAGAGAGGTCCCTGTTGGGGGGGAAGAGAGCCAGGCTGCCCTTACAGGCACACTCTTTCTCTGCCCTGAGATCCGGCCCTCCTGCTTCCTGGGGGGTTGGTGGGACTGCAGCTGGGACCCCTCAATGGAATGCCTCAAAGACTGCCTGGCCCTTGACCAGGGCCTGGCTTGTCTTTCAGAGCCTTCCTTGGGAGCTCCCTCACCTCCCCCCCAGTGCAGCTGACCATGGTTTCGGAAAGGATGATCTGGGCCAGCCCCAGAACTGCTGAACTCTTCTGCAACCTCTGAGCTCCCAAGATAGCCCTTGCAAGGAGGAGTGGGGGGCGGGGTTTCTCAGCCAGGGCTTCCTCTTGGTTAAGGTGGGGGGAGGACCGCAATTTCCTAGCCATGTCTGGAATGCCATCTCCTTTGGCCCATTCCTAAGAGGCCCGGTTCTTGCTTTTATAGGGAGGCTGGGGTGTGTGTATGTGAGGTGAGGGTTCGAGAGGATTCCAACCAGTTGCAAGGGGACTCAAGGGTCTGCTGTCATCCCCAGCACTTCCTCCAATCCCCATACATGGCAGTGAGGGGCGGGGGGGGGCCTAGCAAAGTCTTCTTGAGCCAAGGCTCTTCTGCCCCTCCTTGGTACAGGATGCGGGAGGTTGAGGTGGCTGGATACCCCGTGCTGCTGGTGAGGGAAGGCCTGAACATCCGAGCACTGGGAGGCAGATGCCCTCATGCTGGAGCTGCCCTCTGCAAAGGTGAGCCCCCCACAACCACCATGCAGCCCCTCGCCCCATCTGTGTGAGGCCCTTGTCATACTGAGTAAAGGCCCGGCTTTCAGGTGCTCTGGATCCAGGCTGTACTCCTGGTAAGGGGCCGCTCCCTTTCAGCCCTGCCCCTTCATGGGGACCCCAGAGAGGCCTTGGACCTCAAGAGCAACACTTGCACCCCACGAGGCCCTGTGCTGGCCTCTCTTGACAAGGGCTGGTGCCCGCAGCTGCCTCTTTTCAGCTCTGGCAATCTCAGCTGACTCCCACGGGCATTGTGTGCTCCGGTTTTTCAGCGGACACTGCCATCCCACCCCCGTCTCTTTTTCTGGGTTTCAGGCTACTTGACAAAAGGCCGGTTGCGTTGCCCCTGGCATGGTGCCTGCTTCAGCACGGAGACCGGTGACATTGAAGAATATCCCACCCTTGACTGTCTGCCTGTTTTCCAAGTAAGTTTGAACTGCCTGCCCCCCCACCCCCCAAGGGGAATGTATGGTCCCAGCTCCAAGAAGCTTTCATACATTGTTTTTTGGGGGGGCATTTTCTACAGCAACCTCTCACAGTCTCTTTTTATTGGGGGCAATAGATGTTTCTGGAGCCCTCAACAGTGGAAAAACCCACAGATGGTCCACTGATAAGCTCTGAGCAGCAGGGCAGCTCCCACCAAAACCGCCTGCACTTGTGAGTGCGCCCCACAGGCCTAGGCCCACTGCGGCTGTGTGCCATCCCGGCCAGGTGTAACAGACTGAGGCTGCCCCTCTTCCCACCCTGTGGGGCCACCCCAATGTTTTCCTTTAATTCCTTTGGCACAGCAGTCCCAGCTGGCGTCCACTCTGCAACCTTGGCAGAATGAAAAGACCCTCCTGGGGTGGCCAGGATGCAAACAGATTTTATTTATTTATATTTCACCTTTATAATAACTCAAGAGCGGCTTTTATTTATTTATATCACACCTTTATTATTTTTACAAATAACCCCAGGTAGAAAACATATCCTATTTTTCCCACCGAAACAACCTTGTGAGGTGGGCTGTCCCGATGCCACCAAGCTGGCTTTCATGCCTAAGGCAGGACTAGAACTCCCGATCTCCCACTTTCTAACCCGGTGCTTTAACCTCTGGACCAACTGGCTGTGTGCACAGCTGCCTTCCAGTTCAAGCAAACCGGAACTCATTAGCCAAGCTGGGGGGCCAAGCAGTTACAGAAACAGGGCGCCCGGAGCTAATCCCACCTATTATGGGAGAATCACGGGGAAGGGTCAAGGCGGGCCAAGCTCAGGGATCAACAAGGCAGCTTGGCCCTGGGGGGGGCAGTTCAGTTGGGAGACACCCTGCCTCTATAGCAGGACAAACGGTTGCTCTGCCTTCCTGTCCTGGGCATCAGGAAGGCCAGTCTTGGGCTTCTGGTCAAGGGGTCACTGCTTAGGGGGGGAAGATCTCAGAAGGGCCACTGTGCAAGAGGAGCTCCTTTCGGACTGCCAGGGGAGAGGCAAGACCTGGCTGCTAGTCTGGCACAGCCCCCCCCCAGACCCCTCAGCAAGCCCTTTGTTGTTGCAGGTAACTCTACAGGAGGGGCAGGTGCATGTTTCAGCCAGGTTGAAGGTAGGTGGCCTCTGTGCCTGACGGATAGCAGCCTGCAGGGCAGCTGCCCCCTCCTGGCCTGCTTTTCTCCCCTCCCTCCCCTCCCTCCCTGACAGGATCTTGAAAGTGGCTGCAGAGTAAAGCCCATGGCCAGGAAATGCCAGCTGGACCCCCAGACCGTTCTGCTGCTAGGAGCAGGTGAGCCTGCGGTGGAGGAGGAAGGGCTGGGGGAGGGGGACAGAGCCAGACCCAGGCCCAGGTCAGAGCTAGGCCGGCTCTCTTCCTCCCCTCCCTGCCAGGCCCAGCAGCCTTGACCTGCGCTGAGACTCTTCGGCAAGAGGGCTTCACCGGCAGGATCATCATGGCCACCTGGGAGAACCACCTTCCCTATGACAGGACAAAGTTGACCCAGGTTTGGGATGGGTGGGGAGGCGTTTACCTCTGCATGGGGGGGGGGTGAGTTGTGCAAAGAGGAAGGACTGCTGCTGCTCAGAAGGGGAGGAGGACCCCCCACATTCTGGTAGTTAGGTGTAAGCCTCTGGCTTTGAAAGCAGCCATGGGGGAGGAAGGGGGCTGGCCCAAGAAAGCCCACCTGGGTCCACAAGTGGGGCCCCTCCCCTCATAAGCCTCCTGGGTAGCCCTGAAAAGTGGGAGGGGAGAAAGAAGGGGGATGCTTCAAATTCCTATCCCCCTCCTCTTGGATGCTCCCGATTGCTGAAAAGGCCCCGGGTACCCCATGCCTGGGCATTGAGAAGCCCCCAACTCATAAATCTTGCTTCTCCTCCGGCCTCCTAGGACTTGGGGGCCCCAGCAGAGAACCTCTATCTCCGAAGTCGGAGTTTCTTAGATGCCCACAACATTGAAGTCTGGAAGCAGAGCGAGGTGGGTGGGGATGGTTTGGCTTGATTCAACCCTCCCTTGGTGCTTTATCCCCCCCCCCCCCACCACATAAGCAGCTGGCTCAGTCTGCCATGCCTGACGGCCAGAGGAGGAAAGGGCTCCACTGTGGAAGGCTCTCTCCTTTGGGGAGATCTGTCTGCTGTGCCCACCCTCCCCATGGTTCTGTGTCAGCTCAGCAGCACGTGGCCAAGTGTCAGCACAGACACCGCAGGAAGGACTGGTCCCAGTGCTGGACCTTCCAGGCCTCCTCTGAGTCTTGGTGTCAACCTGGATGGGGGGCAGGGGGTTTTGCCTGGGCATCTGCCCCCCCACCCCTGTGCATTTAGCATGACTTTCATCCGGCTGCAGGTGGTCTCTCTGGACCTTGCAGGCAAAATGGCCCACTTCCGGGATGGGACATCTCAGGCATATAGCAGCCTGCTGATTGCCACGGGCAGCAGGTAAGTGGTACAAACTTGAAATTTCAGCCCCAGGGGAGCAGAGGAGTGGCCCAGGTGTCACTGAGGGTGCCAGGTGAGGACTGACGGGCTTCTCTCCCCTCTGCCCAGCCCTCGGAAGCTCCAATGCCCAGGCTGCAGCCTGGAGAATGTCTGCATGCTCCTTACCCCTGAAGATGCCAACCGGATCCTGGCCTTGGCCCTGGGCAAGACTGTTGTGATTGTGGGAGCCTCTTTCATTGGTATGGGGACTCTGGATTCATTTGTATCCAGAGCTATGAGCTAGAAGGAATGGGGGTTATCCATCCCGTCCCCAACTTTTCATGCCAGCCTTTTCTCAGCTCCTGACCTTCCTTCCTCACAGGGATGGAGGTAGCAGCCAGTTTGGTTGGCAAAGCAGCCCAGGTACAGGTGGTGGAGAGAGAAGAACTGCCTTACCAGCTCAGCCTGGGTGGTCAGGTGGGCACCGTGGCCATGAAGGTAGGAAGGACAATCCCACAGCAATGAGGGCTGCTGTCTGGGAGGGGGGTCACAGTGGCTCTCTCCACGCAGGCCGATTCTTATAGCAAATCTTGGATAGACTACTTATTCTAGTCCAGCCTCCTGCTCCAGCAGGAGAACCTATACCAGTTCAGACAAGCGACTGTCTCTTCTTAAAAACCTCCAGTGATAGAGCATTTACAACTTCTGGTGGCAAGCTGTTCCACTGGTTAATTGTCCTGTTAGAAAGTTTCTCCTTAATTCCAGGTTGCTTCTCTCAATTGGTTTCCATGGTTTCTTGTCCTTCCCTCTGGTGCTTCGGAAAATAACTTGACCCTTTTCTTTGGGGCAGCCCCTCAAATAATGGAATCATGTCCCCCCTCATGCCAAACCCCAAACCTGCAGCCATTCTTCATATAGTTTAGTCTCCAGGTCTTTGATCATCTTAGTTCCTCTTCGCTGAACTTTTTCCAAAATCTCAACATCGTTTTTTGTAGTATGGTGACCAAAAATGGTTGCAGGATTCCAGGTGTGGCCTTACTAAGTTTTTGTTAAAAGTGATACCAATACTTCATGCGATTCTGATTCTAGGCCTGTTTATACAATCCAGGATGGTATTAGCTTTTTTGGCTGCTGCCTTACATGGCTGGCTCATACGCAAGTGATCGCCTACTAGGACTCATAGATCCCTCTCGCAGGGACTGTTTCTGAGCCAGGTCTCGCCTCATCTGTGCTTACACCCATTGGTTTTTCCTGCCTAAATTTAAAGCTTTGCTTTTCTCTACATTGTTTTGTTGGAAAAACATCTATAGCTTTTCTTTTATTGTAGCCACCGCAGGAGGACGATGCATCCCAGGGCCAAGGCCTGAGCAATGCAAAATTCCTTTCTTTGGTGGACCCATTTGGGGCTCAAGCACTTCCAAGTTTCAGCAAAGCCCCTTCCAGGTCTCCCCCATGAACTAGAGGGGCTTCTTGGAGAAGCCCCGGAGAGGATGTGATTGGACGAGGGCAATGCAGCAAGAATAATCTTTCCTTCTTTTCCTCTTCCTTCCTCCCTTCCAGATGCTCCAAGCCCAAGGAGTTCGTTTCCACCTGAAGACAGATGTGGCCCAGATGCAGGGCGAAGACGGGAAGGTATGGTATCCCTGCTGCCTCAGAGGCTGGCAGGCCAGGACTTTGAGAAGGGGAAGGTGGTGGTGGGGTGCTGCATCTCTGCCTTCTGTTCCTTCCCAGGTCACTAGTGTTGTTCTTAGCAACGGTTCTGTTCTCCCTGCGGATTTGGTGGTGGTGGGCATCGGTGAGTCGGAGGCGCTCTGGCACCATTTGCACACTAAAAGAGGAAGGGGAAATGGAGGGAGGAGAGGAAGGGGAAAGAGATGCGACAGCCTTCTACTACTCTAAGGCAGGAGGAGCCACTTCTGTGACCAGGGCTAGCATTTCCTCCTCTGCCCACCAGGGGGAGCAGCAAAGACTGTGGGACAATCCTGCTGCTTGCCCACCAGCTGGGGACCCCAGGGCTGCAGCTGGTAACATCTGGAAGGGCAGGGTTTTTCTTGCAGCTGCCTTATTAGCAAGGGTGTCTCCATGTCCTGGGGGGGCAGTCCCCCCCCCCCAATGGCCTAACAGGAGGCACCTCTTCCCCTTCACAGGCGTCACTCCAAACACCAGTTTTATCCAGGGAAGCTCCATCCGGCTTGACCGCAGAGGTGCCATCCTGGTGGACTTGGTAAGCAGGGGGGAATCACCCCGAAGGAGCGCCTCCCCCCTCCATGCACTGACCAGTCTCTGTGCTCCCTTCCAGTTCATGCAGACCAGCGCCCCGTCGGTCTTTGCTGCTGGGGACGTGGCCTCCTTTCCCGTGGCTCTGTTTGGTGGGAAGTCCGCATCCATCTATCACTGGCAGATTGCCCAAGCCCTTGGTACCGGCCTCTCTTTTGAGCTAGACTTTGGCTATGGGCCAGAGACCCAACTGACAGCAGCCAATCCCACCCTTGGGTGAAAAGGACGGCAGAGCAGAAGCTGGGTCTGGTTTGCCCTGAACCGGCCCCAGAAGTCCCGGGTGTCTCCTGGAAAAGGGGGGGGGGGCAATGGTTCAAATGGGGCACTCAGCCTGCATTGACCCTCTCATGGGCAACCTAGGCTCAAGTGCAGGAGAGCAGGGGACAGGCGAGCGCCCTTTGGCTCCTGCAGTCCTCAGAGCCGCTGGTTCCCCCATGTATGGTGCCAGGTGATTCGGCTGACTGCCAGCCCTTCTGCATGGGCCCTGCTCCTTCCCCCCGCCCGAGGCCTCCTGGAGCCAGCCAGCTTCCTTGTCCCACAGGGTGGCAAACAGCCTGTCTCTCTCCTGCCCAGGACATGCGGCAGCCCTGAACATATTGCACAGACAGAAGCCGCTCCACACAGTGCCCTTCTTCTGGACCAAGCTGCAGTCAAAGAGCATCCGCTACGCAGGTACAGCCCAGGGGACAGAGGAGGGGGCTGGGGTCACCCAGATAGGGCAGCAAAACATACAAAGTGGAAGCTCAGAGGTCAGGGAGGGCTTCCAGGGCTGCTTGGCCAGAGCTGGACATCTCTCCGCTCTTTCACAGGCTACGGGACGGGTTACACAGAGACTGTGCCAAAAGGTGAACTGGGCCAGGAGAGGTTCCTCCTTTTCTACCTCAGGTGAGGAGGAGCCAGAGAGGCAAACCAGCTACCTGGCTTTCAGGACCAAGACAAGTGGGTTCTGTGCAAGGAATCTCGGGGAGAGCTGGGGGATTCCCATTTGAATCCTCCTTCCTACTGGGATGATGGTGACCTCACCTTGGTCAGCATCTGTTCGCCATAGGTGTGTCCCACCCAAATGCCAGTGGGGGCAGAAGGGGAACTCTGCTTAGCGGTGTCCCAGTCTTTGCAGTCAGCAACATGGGGAGAGGTTGGGGAGGAAGTAACTGCCCCCCCATAACTTTTGGGATGCTCTGCACTCCTCCCCACCCCTAGTGAGGTGTCTCCCTTTCTGACCTCTCTCCTCTCCCAGGGATGGCTGGGTGACCGCAGTGGCCAGCCTGAACTTTGACCCCCTGGTGGCTGTGGTGGCCGAGACTCTGTACTCTGGGAAACGCATCTCCAAGCAAGAGGCAGAGTAAGTCCCCCCCCCAATTGCCAGCACCCCAATTGGTTCTTTGTCCTGGGCCCCCATTGAGCCAAGTGGCATCTTTGCAGGTCCATGATGGAGGGGAAGGGGCTGTCGAAGAGAGAGCCGCCCCAGTAGTCTGCCTCACTGCTTGGGGGTCACGGGCAGAAGCACCCTTTCGTCGGGCTGAAATAAACCGAGAACAAGAACATTGTGACTTCAGTTCCTTTCTTCTTAAACTTGAGCTGGGGCCACTGACCACCAGGTTTTCGGCTTTGCTCCAGCCTCGGGGAACTAAGGCAGCGCTTCCCAACTGGCAACTTCAAGATATGTGGACTTTAACTCCCAGAATCCCCCAGCCACCCATGTTGAAGTCCATACATCTTCAAGGCTGGGAAGCACTGCTCTTGGGGCCGGGGTGGGGGTGGCAGACCCATGGCCCATTCAAGACCGCCTCCAACTGCCTCCGGCTGGAATAGGTCACTTCTCAATCCTTTCTCTGTTAAGGAAGAGACTAAAAGCAATGAAGAGATCACTTCTGGGGGCTTTGGCTATTTATAGCTGCGGTCCTGGGCAGGAATCCTGCAGGGCGAACGGGGGGGGGGGGGGGGGGGCGGGGGGCCCGGG
>JAEANM010000115.1:0-46338 GCA_017656035.1 Myanophis thanlyinensis | reverse complement strand
AAAAAAGTTATTTTTATAATGACAAGGATGACATTGGGCCCTCATTATTAATTATTATTTACATCAGGCACTGATTTTGATTTATGGTACACTGGGGCCCTGATTAATTTTGTGATTTCTTATTACGTCCCTGTTTTCGACCCCCCCCCCCCCCGTAAGAAACAATATATGCAGTGTTATATTTGTTTTAAATGTCACAATGGTTTTGCGGCTCCCAGGTGTTTTTTTCCTTCGGAAACGGGTCCAAGTGGCTCTTTATGTCTTAAAGGTTGCAGACCCCTGATATAGAGCTTCATGAAGGATTGGAGAGAACATGATGGTTAAATTCTGATGATAACCATCCTGTCATTCAGAAGACAATGTGGTTGTAAAGGGGGAAAATGTCAAGTTAGGGACTAGCAGGCAATTGCCCATGGGGGGGCTCCCTGATTACATAATTAGTTTATCAACAAAAGTGCCTGACCACTCCATGAATTTGATGCATCCAGAAAAAAGTGATTAGTAAGATCAATTGCCTTTATTTTGTTCCCTATTACAATTTTGAACCTTTTGCCTTTAACATCAGCATCTGTCAAATAGGTTATGTTTCTGTTCACAAGCAGTATAGAATACTTTTTAATATTTTTATACTGCAATTCTTTGCATTCTTTAAAACTGCCCTGAATTTAAGTTTGTCTCAGGTTCCATGTATTTCTTCCTTTGGAACCAGTACTACTGTGGATTTTATTTCTTTTAATCAGATCTACAGTGACTAATCTAAAAGAACAGGTGAAATGTCTCAGCTTAGAAGACAAGTATACTATGCAACCCAGGGAGGATAGCACTGATCTGGGTAAGTGCTGGTTTGTACGATATTGCGAAATAACAGAATAACAAGAGTTGGAAGGGTCCTTGAGGGTCTTCTAGTCCAACCCCCTGCTCAAGCAGGGAACACTATACCATTTCAGACAAATGGTCGCAAATCTCTTTTTAAAAACTTTCAGTGTGAAACATCCACAACTTCTGAAGTCAAGTCATTCCATTGATTAATTGTTCTGTCAGGAAATTTCTCCTTAGCTCTAGGTTGCTTCTCTCCTTGATTAGATTCCTTCCATTGCTTCTCGTTCTCCTTTCATGTGTTTTTTGGAAAATAGTTTGACTCCCTGTTCTTTGTGGCAGCCCCTGAGCTATTGGAACACTGCTATCATATCATTCCTAGTCCTTCTTTTCATCAGACTAGACATACCCAATTCCTGCAACCATTCTTTATGTTTTAGTCTCCAGTCCCCTAATCATCTTTATTCTCTGTATTCTTACCATGAGGGATATACCTGGTTAGAAGAGATATATATGGTCTGATGTAAAACATTGTATAATCAAGGAAATGGTCTGACATGTTAGCCACACTAATACTTGGGATCTACCTTAAACGTAACCTGAACCAGTCAACAATATAACATGCTTGCTACTTAACTATTAACTTACCATATTTTTCGCTCCATAAGAGCGAAAGTGGATGGAAATGTCTATGTGTCTTATGGAGTGAATATTGCTGAAGACCTGCCCATCCGCCGGACCCAACCCTTTGGCCATTTTTGGCCTCTGTGGGAAGCCCCACCCACCAGCTGGCTCCCACCCTTCGGCGGAGCGCAGGACTTTTATAGAGGTCAAAAACTGGACACACAGAAGCCAAAAAAGAGATGTGCGGAGGCCAAAAACAGGAGTGCATCTTATGGTCAGGTGTGAGAGTGACAAATACGGTATTTGATATATAGCTCTTTTCTAATCTGGGCAGTACTTAAAATGACATATTTTGAAAAAAAAACCAATTCAATAACGTGTGTAAGATATGTGCCAATGCAGATTTTTTAAATAGGGAGACAGTGAGAGTAAAATGTACAACTTCTGAGGACTGTTCAGTAATCTGAAAATAATGCAGGAGGAAGCCCTTCTTCAACGTACCAGAAAGGAGTGCCTCTGGCAGTGGAGACAAATATGCAAGGGCCCTCTCTGAAGCGATGTTTCCTATTTTATTTAAAAATTAAGCTAAATTAAAGAGTTTAACAATCGGACCAAATTGTAATGGGAAAATCAGGTCCAAAGTGATTTAAAACTTCAAAAATCAATGTTGGCTGCTTAAATTGTGTCTGGTAAGCAGCTGGCAATCAATGCAAATCTTTTGGTACAGGCATCCTATGTTCCCTCTATTTTACACTAGTTAGTACCCTACTTAACTTCTTTTGCTAATGGCATACAAGTTCCAAAGAGGGCTATGGTTATATGATATAGCCTTCTGGTTGCTAGACAAATAGATATGGTAATTTCTCTTTGGCTCAGTGAGGGATTGGCAAGGGATGGGGTAATTCCCTAATATACCCAGTGAATTAAAGGTGGAAAATAATTTAATTTTGACTCTGTTTTCTAGAATTATCTGCTTATATATCAGATCCAATTAGTTCAACTTTTAATCATTACTAATTTAAAATGGTCCTCAGGCAACAATGGTAATTCAATATACTCTTTTAACTAGTGTCCTTTAATCCTTTAATATAATCTGAAAAAATATCATACCTGATTTCCTTTCTTTGAATATTAATGTTTGTATAACATAAAACATTTCCTAATTACTTCATGTTGCAAATTACAATGTGCAGCCAATACAAATGGCAGAGATGGAACATGGTGCACTATTATCTTTTTAATATGTTTTTATTTCTTCACTAAATAACATTGCTTTGGAAAATTGAGCCTGTGGTTATGAATTGCTGTTGATCCCTTTCACTGTTTTGTCTGCTAGAAAAGAATGAAGACTTACTGCATGAAGAAGACTTATCTTTCTCCTTTAGTAGTGATGATTCCATCTCTGAGTTCAGTCTCACAGATGTCAGCTCCGATGAACTTTTCAGTGAAACAGAAATTGTACAACTTCCTGGTAAGCACTACTTTATTTTGAAATACTAAACTATGATGTTGCTAAAAGGATGAGGGGAGAGTCAATACTAAAAAGATATCTCTTTCTTTCTCCACTTCTTGAAACTTCAAAGTCTATTTCGTCACACTGAGGGAAAAATTAATATTCTGGGAGAGTAAAAGGATTAACATTCTCTTCCAAGAGATTAATACCATCTCATTAAGCTATTCAACATTCTCATTAGCAGGATTTGGAAGAATGGTTTTCCTACATTTATTTGGATTTTGCTGTCCTAATCCTAATTTACCTTTTTTGTATAAAGAAGGTGGGCAGTTCTCAGCTTCTGTACATCTGGTTCCACTCCTCCATGCAAGAAGTTTCTAGTACTTCGCAACTTCACTAGCTCATTTTGCCATATATGTGTGCCTTTTGATATCAGCTAAAAAAAATCGTGTTTTTTACAAAAAGATACTAATTATTTAACAGGCTGTTCTGCAGCTCTTTTCAAATGCCTCACTTGCATCACTTGGGGAAAAGAAAACCCACTAAATGTTGTATACCACCCAGAGCCCATAGGAATTGGGCGGCTAATCAATTAGATGGATAATAAATTCAAATAAATAAATAAAGGGTTCTCTTGGAAATGTGTTAACTTATTCAGTGGTTCATAGTAGTATGCTAATTACACTTCTTGTACCTTTTAGATGACAAGGTTTCTTTACCAAGTTTGAAACTGGAAAATATCCCCGGAGAGGCAATTGGTGGCATGTTGGAGAGGGAAAAAATCAGCAGTGAATTATCTACCAGTTTGCCTGAGTGACCTTTAAAACATCACTTAAGGGCTGCCTCATGCTTTTAAATGAGGAAACAAATTAAAGAGAGGAAAAAACATAAGGAGTTGTTTTCAACATGCTATGCTGCTTTTGTACAGATATTGCACGAGGTAGGAGGAAAAGTGATCTTAGCCCATGTTCTGCGTCATGTTGGTACGTCAGGATTTGGTGGGTAGGTCTGGAATCATTTCAAGGACACTGTGCATCTTGTTAATCACTTCCAGTGTCTCTTTTTAGAAATGAAACAATTGTATTAATGAACCCCAAAGATATATATCTTTTTTCCAAAACTTAGTTTGTAACCTAACACAGGCAAGAAAAATATTCTGGAAGTTAATTCATCTTAAACTCCAAAGCCTGTTAATTTGGTCAGTATCTGTAATCCGGGAAGGAAGTATCTACTGAAGGACAGAAGAGCCTGTACTATATTACATGTATGAAACCAGTAATTTGCCACAGTGCACCAGCAGGTGATTAATACAAACTTTGCTGTATATGGATGTATGTTACAGTTTTGTGATAGTAGACATTTTTCATGACAGTGTGGCTCATCATGTCTTGCTCAGGAGCAGCTGGAATTATTGGACAATTCTGTGTGTACCCATCTTGTTCATCACTGAGCTGCTACACTGTAGTTTTTGGAGTCATAAGGGAACTAATTTCTTTAAGTGACAGTGTGGCCAACCAAGGTACTGATTTTGGATTGGGGAGGAAGAAATCAATTCAACTTCTTAATTATCATTCCTTGGGTCATGGCAAATGTTAGAATAAAATCTAAGAGTCATGCTATAGTTACATTTTTATCCAAGCTAAAACTAAGCCTATACTATTAAGTCAATGAGGAAACACAAAGTACATATGGATTAATTAGTGATGAAGTTCTTAGGTTGCATTGTGTCACTGCACTTCTGAATAGAAGAATATTGCAATAAAGATTACTTTTTCCTTGACAGCTTTGTGGTTAAAATCATACACATGCAAGACATACTTGCAACTTTTAAAGTGAAAGATTTTCAGTTGTGGGAATTATTATAACTACAGTATAAGAATATAGCATATAAAGTGACTCTAATATTACATCTCCTCTCAAATGTGTAGTCTTTGCATTTTTGTTAAAATCTGGATTTAATTTATGCACTGATACATTCATATTGATTGGACTACCTGCAGATTTAAAGAAACAACTTAAAAAATAAGGCACATTTTCCTCCACGGTGTTTCGGGTTATTTTTCTCAGCATGTGGGATTGTCATTTTACTCCATGGAAGTAAAAAGTATATTGAGCAAATAAACTTTTTGAGAAAACCATTATCTGAATTGCAACCACAGCATTCTTAATCATAGAAAATCACAAATTTAAACATCTTTATAGTGACAAATTAATTAGAATAGATTAATGCAAAAGCTATTTATCTTTTTCTGAACCATCCAGTTTTGAAGATAAGATTAAACTAATTTTGAATTGCAGCTCTTACAGTTGCATCTTCTTTTTCCAAGGCCTAAATGAAGGAGTAGAGACCTGCTAAAATTGTCATGAAGAGCTCAATCTTACTCTGATTAACAGAACCCCTGGAATTCCTATAGGTATGACATATCGGCATACTGGACAAAGCTGCATCTCTCATATCCTGTGTGGAAAAAAGCCTTGAATAGGAACAACCCCAATCTTAGGGTAAACGTAATTCCAGAAGAGGGAAAGGTTTACAGGCAAGGGAAAGGAGAAAAGGTGAGGAATTAGCAACAGGAGATTTAATCAGTGGATAGTCCAATAGTTCAGAGAGTGATGGGAAGAAGTAATGGTTGCTCCCACACTTTGTATTCATGACCTCTTTGCTTCAGATTTGGGGAAGCTTAGACAGAGTCAATTCACTGATCTCTGGACAGAACAATTTTTCACAATGAATGTAGCTGATTGTATTAATGCAATAAAGCTTGCATGTATTCATCAATAAACTGGACTTTGGTAGAAATATTCTAATTTTCTGAAGTTTAGTTTTTGAACAGTGAGGAGGAATTAGATAGAGAATAACTAGTCTGCAAGTCCTTAGTGAACATCCATAGGATGGGAGGCACATAGTTCTGAGAGATTGCATGCCAAAGTGGTAGGCACACTTTCCTGGTTCCAATATTGTAAATTACACTGTTTAATCAAAGAGACCCAGAGAACGCCAAATATACTAACACATACTTGCAAGGCAGAAACTGGGGAATTGGTGGTTCCTGAAGTAAATTGGCCCTACGTCATATAGGGCATTACAGGTAATAATGACCTTGAACTGCAGGCAGAAGCAGACTTGCAACCAACCAATGGAGCTGTGGAACAGAGATGCCATATGACATACTAAAACATGTTCATCATTGCCCACACTACATCCGGCACCTGAGTGGTTTTCAAGGGCAGTCCCATGTAGAGTGCATTGGAGTAGTTGAGCCTGGAGTTGACACAGGAATAGATGGGTGATTATCTGAAAGGGCACAATTTGTGCACTAGATTGAGCTGAGTGCAGCCCCTTCCCCTGTTGCACACCCTGCAAATGGAGAGGTTCTAGCTCCTACAAGAGTATAGATGGAAGGTTCAAAGGTCCCCAATATCTGCAATCATTCAGTCTTAAAAGGAGGAAGTCAATCATTTCTTTCCTATCTGGACCCACACAGCCTCCACGTATTCAGCCAGGACCTTTGCAGCAACACTTGGTTGGTCTGGAATTGAGACATATACTGATAATTGGATATTGATATTATTTAAAGTCTAATTACCAGTACATTTGCAGTGTGTAGATGTCTACTTAAGACGACTTAAGTAGATTTTTCTTCTCATCTTTGAATATAACTTACCTTTAAGCAAATGTCTTCAATAATTTTTTAAGGCCATTAATTTTCTTCTCTTCAGAAAACAAGTCGTATTGTACTAGTATTTTATCATAAGTACATAAACATATAATGCACAGTAGGTCTATTACATGCAAGATGTGAATGATCACTAAATTGTAGCAAAGAGTTTATATTGTGTATCATCCTGTTGCCATCTAATGGCTATGTATGTTTGAGCCCGCATCTGACAGCTATACTGTACTATAATACTGCAATGGTAAATGGATTGGTTGCAATAATATATTTCTTTTTATCTTGATTAGTGTCCCACCCTTTCTATCTTCAAAGGTAACCACTGAAAGTGATTTCTAGTTTCTTGCCAATGAACAAAATTATGCCTGAGCCTGGAATTAATAAAAAATAACCCACAGAAGCTATCAAAGCTTTCTGTCACCTTCAAAGGGATCTATAAAGACTTGGCATATTGCCCACTAATGTTGTTACAGAGTTTTGTGAAGTGAAACCTTTGTACTAGCTTCAGGGAAACTACAATGCTGAAGGAGACAGCTGAGCTTAACATAACAAGTAGAAAATCCTCTGCAGACTTGCCTGGAAATTCCTTGATACATTTGAGGCCCATAATCATTGAAGATCTTCTAAAAAATAGCCTATAGAGGGACATGCAATCCTTTTTGCAGCTGCGGGCTCTTTTTATTTATTTTTGCTGCTGAAGACCATAGAAAGCATGGCAATGATGCTGGACAAAAAAAATATCTTTTAGATAAAATCATTGGTCATGTTTTCAAAAGAGCTATATTGTTTTTAGAAAACTAAGCTTAATAAAAATATTTGAGAGCTAATGCCATTATTACCGTACATTTCTGACATAAGAATGTTATATTATTTGGTGACTTCCTGCCTGATTGTTGTGGGGAAAATAGGAGGAAGGAGTATTAGTTGTGTTCACTGCCTTGAGTTACTTATAAAATAATAAAGGCGGGATAAAAATTAATAAGAAAAGGTGATCTTGAAATGAAGTAGCAGACCCATGATGTTATAGGCTGGTTAAAAATTGGCTCTGAGGTTGTTTTAGCCTGCAAAAGGTCTACTTGACACTTAGAGATTCTCATACAGAGATCCTCAATAAATATCACTCTTGGGCTTCTCTATTTGAGCTACCCCAATCCCAGAGTAAGTTGGTAGAGTCACAAATCATCCTGCATCCATTTTTTTTAATGTGATTTTAAACGTGATCTTGACTAAGCTACAAATTTTCACACTGTTCCAAGCCATAAACCTTGGGTGAAAAACCTCATTTGCTGGATTTATGCATCTTTTTCAATATAATCAAATGAACAACATTAAGGTTTATTTTTAGTATGAACCCAACTTGTATATGAAAACATAGCCGCTTTTGAATATGACGAATGACATGAATTGTCTAAGCTTTGACAGAAGGTGAAGAAGAAGAGAAGGGGATAAAGACTGCATGTGGAAATAGGCAAATTTCAGATGTTCTTGCTTTCTAAGTAGCCAGGACTGTTCGAGCTCCCTAAATAGTAGCACAGAAAGCTAGATACAGCTTTCAAACAGCAGCACCAATTAGAGTTATTGCACAATCTTATTGTTCCAAGCATTGTCAACAATACTGGCAGGATTAAACATACTTAGATAAAATAATTAGAATGACAAAAAATATCTTGTGTGCCATCTCTTAGTATTAAATAAAGGACTACAATTTTCTCTGTAAATAGATGTTCAATCGAGCGCTGAATGCAGTATAAACTACAGCTGCTCTTATTCTCTGCAAAAACACCATAAAGCAGAGAGGGAAAAGGTGCTCCAGTAGCAATAGTCAGACTATGCAGTGTGAATACTGAATACCATTAACTGGAGCAGAAGATTACTGCTTTCTAACTTTGTCTCAACTTACTAGAGATATTTGCATGGCCCTATAAGAAAATGAATGCTGGACTAATTTTCTTAGTATAATTCAGAGGGCCCTGATTAAAAGGATGAGATCATTACTTCCTTCTGGAACATGTTTTAAATCTTGATAGAAACATTTAGTGTATATTCAAAGAAAATAAGACAGCCAACTTGATTTCCCAGTCACAGTTTGGTTGCATTTCCATTCTCAAGAAACACATCATATTCCATATATTTCATTTTTTTTTTTACTTTTTATGAAAAAAGCACCCCATACAGTGTATCTTCTCAGAATCCAACAAACCTATCTTTGATATGAAGCCAGCAAGTTGAAAAAATTGTTGATTTTTTTTCTCTCTGTAGAAAAATTGTATGTATCTGGTCACAGAAAATGAAGATGTATTGAAGAAAAGGGTTTGGTTAAGCTGATTCTCAAAAATAAGAAAACAAAAGCATTTTTTTTAAAAGTAAGTCATTTGACTTGCAACTCTATAGTTATTTGCATGTACAGCAGCTCCAAAATTGTAGAGTTGCTCCCCAGTTGGGATCCTTTACAAGCTTTGTGGCCTTTACCAGGTTCTGGGTTTTTTTAAAAAGTCTTTCAATTGTTTAGTAGCTGTAGAGGGAAAGAGGTGTGTCTTCCATCATGTCATCCTGTAAGAAAGAGAACAATTTTATTTTTTGCTAGGCCAGACATTGGTGAGAGATGTCTAAGTTATGTACTATATATATATTCTTAGTGACTTCTGAATTCATCCCTTAATGAAGCTGAGCCTCTGCCATCTCAAAGAATTACCCTTTGGAACAGATGGACTAGACAACTATTATTAAGGTACAGTGGAAGCGAGGCCATATCCCAGACCAGATTCTCATGCTTCCTGATGAGAACGTGCTATTACTTCATTAAGCTTGAAATGGGGAACTGATTTAGATACCGTGTTTCTCCAAAAACACGACCCAACCCAATAATAAGCCCAACCCTAATTTTTTTGGGGTGGGCTTAATATTACCCCTACCTGGAAAATAAGCCCGGCAAATGGGCATGGCCAATGAGTGGTGGCAGCGCAGGCACAGGATGGGCAGATGGGTGACTGCAGAAACTGTCCAGCTGCAGCCCGCTGGCCTTTTGGGACAGCGCAAATACTGCTTTTGCCTTTCTCTTTCTGGGCGCAGCACTTCTGCTTGTTGAGCCATTTCCTCGAAACTGGCAGTTTCGCAGCTGTCACTTTGCTTTTTCTCTTGGCGAGCCTCCCCAAAAGAGGGAAAAAGCAACGCTGATGGCCACAGAGCTGCTGGTTTCATCCGGAGCTAGCTAGGGAATTAGCCGACTGGGGCCCAAGCTGCAGCAACATGTTTCAACATACTGGAGGGGAGGGTACCAGAGGGTGCTGCAGACGCTGGCAGAACCCTGGGACAGAGCCGAACACCCGTATGCCATCTGGGCAGTGGCGAGACTTTCGGGAATGTGCCAAATGGCCGTTCAGCTGGGGATATTTAAACCTATCCTGCCAGATTGTCCCCATTGCAGGATGCAAGGCTAGAGGCTTCAAAGCGATTTATGAAGCAGTTTGGATTTGCATCTGCAAGGCTCCCTTTTGAAAGGAGGATCTGCTGGAAAATCCACTCCATACCCAGAGATCACGTTCTGAACGAATTTTCCTCACCCTGCCTACTTCTGATCTTTCTCCCTCTCCCGCATCACAAGCAAAATCAAACTGTGATGGGGGGGGGGTGTTCCTGTGAGTACAGGCTGGAGATGGGGGGGATATTCTCCAATCCTCCGAAGTTGGGGCTTCGGGGAAATGGCCCAACAAGCAGAAGCACTGGGCCCAGAAAGAGAAGGGCAAAAGCGGTAGTTGTTGCTTTTTGGCTGCAAAATCAGCTCGGTGGCCAGGTAAGGTGCATTGGGCTGCAAAAGAAGCAGCCCAGTGGACAGGTGAGGTGCATGGGGGGGGGGGGAATTAAGACACCTCTAAAAAAGAAGCCCTAGCCGGTTTTGGGGGGCATCAAAAGAAAATAAGACCCGGGCGTATTTTTGAAAAAACAGGTAGCTGTCATGATGCCAACTTTTAAACTATTCAAATAAGGCTATTCCATCTGGAAGGACTCTGCTCTAGCTACAGGCAGAGTAATCCCTTTTTCTTCCTATCTCCATGGATATAATATTCATTACATATGTTTGCTATTTACACAATCTTTCACTAATTATATCTGAATGTTCCTAAGGATCGGTTATCAACATTTGCCTTTCTACATACACATTTGGATTGTGACCTTTGTTCATCCCCTTCAAAATTCTAGAATCCCTGTTCCCATCTAAAAGAAAAATAACAGGATGGGTAAAAACCCAGCAGATTCTCACCATAGGCAAGTCCTGGAGACGTCTAAACCGTAGTCTACTGCTACGTTGTCGATACCTCAAGAAACCCAGGAGAGTCAGAATCCCTACTGTCACAACAAAAATTGCAACAACAGCAATCACTAGGGGATCCTTTCCTATTGGACTGACTACTGGTACACTGGGCAGACCTGAAAACAAGAAGAAGGCAGTAAAATGTAGTTCATCTTTTAAAGCTAGGAAAGTTCATTCACCCAGCAACCTATTTTAACAATCGAAGGAATACATTCAGTTGCATAACCCAAACCCAGCATTGTATTTAGTATTATTTATACCAGGGGTGTCAAACTCGCATCATCACGTTGTCATCAAGTGATGTATAGCGACTTTTCCCCCTTTGCTAAAATGGGATGTGCATCAGGGGTGTCAAACTTGCAGCCCACAGGCCAGATGTATCACATGCTGGCCTGTGGGCTGTGAGTTTGACACCCCTGATTTATACAAACTTGCAGTGCCTCTCCCAAAATATGTTTCCCCTGAAATTATTTTCAGCCAAAAGTAAGTCCTAGCCTAATTTGGAGATGTCAGAGACTTGGATAAGTGACTTTTTCCTTCTTTTTACAGAGCAAATGCTCTGTCACTGTGCTTCCATGGTTTTATCCAAGATTGGGTTTAACTATTTCTCAGTTCTCACTAACCCATTCTAAATTTGCTGTTCCCTAAATGAGACAAGACTGCTAAATGTATACCTTGATTGTTTCCCACATCAAATACAGTTGTCTTGTGTTCATGTTTAGCTGGTTGCTCTGTCTCTGCTGATAGGATTTTGTGAGGTAAGAGAGTAGAGGAGGCAACCTCAAATGTTACTGATCGAGAAGTTTTGGATGTAGTTATTGTGATCACTTGTTCACCAACAGTAGTCCTTGGAGATGATGTGGCGGCAATAGTGTTCTCTTCTGTGAAAACCTTATGGTCCATGACTGGTGTGGTATTTTTTGCTGGCTCCGTGGTAATGAATATAGAAGATTTTGGCTGGGAAGCAGCAGGTGTTCCTGCAGAGAAACATTTAACTGTCAGTAAAGTGTGAGTGGGTGGGAATCCTGGCTCTTCTTAATTCAGAAATAAAGAGAATTTACTTTGGTCAGACTTTTTCCGAATGTTTCTACAGTTCTAACATAAATCTTGGTAGATTTAAGCTGTTTTCCAGCCTTTTCTTGGCCTCCCAAAAGACTGAAAAACGGGCTGAAAAAGGCTGAAAAACGGGCTGGTGGGTGGGCAGGGCTTCGGCAACATTAGCTATATAAGATGCACAGACATTTTCACTCACTTTTTTTTTGGGGGGGGGGGGAGTGTGTATGTATATACCAAAATTACGGTAAATATGGACCCAGTATATAGATGACATTCCTGTCATAAGTAAATAAAAAATACAAGTAGGGAATAGTAAAGAATACACACGAAAGTTTTAACAAAACCTCAAAGGAATAAAATTCACTAGGGAAGAAGAAAACAACATCACACTATCCTTCCTGAATATTCTGAGCAGTAGAGATAGTGATGGCAAATTAGAAACACAAGGCTATTGTAAAACCGCCCACACTAACCAAGTGCTCCAATTCCAAAGTAACAACCTAACTTCCTACAAGAGAAGCTTTGTAAGAACACTCTTTAGAGGAGCATAAACACACTGCAGCAACCCTGAGCATCAGAAAAAAGAAACAGATCATCTATACAACATCTTACAACAAACTGGATATCCACACAACATCAGCAAAAAGTGCCTGACCATTCAACTCAATATTGCATAACCAATGCATGTTGTAAAAAGAATAACACTGCCATACATCAGAAACATCTTAGAAACCACCAATAGACTATTACAACCACATGATATCACAATAGTACCCAAACCAACCAAAGCCCTCCAAGCATCCTAAGTAAACTACAAGACCAGCAACCCTGGAAATAAAAACAAGAGTCATCTACAGCATACAGTGTAAGGATTGCAGGAGCCACTACGTAAGACAAAAAGGCAGAAAATTAGCAGATCATGAATATCAGCTAGTAGTCAGAAGACATAATGAAAATTTCATAACACATGGGCAAACCTAATCGTAGTTTCAACTGGGAAACTCTTGAGTATCCTAGACAAAGTCAAGTCCAAAAACGCTAAAGATTTCCTGGAAGCCAGACATTCAAACAAATTAGCCATCAACAGGCACATAGGCATAAGCAACATTTATTTATTATTATTATTATTATTAACACGATTTATATACCGCCCCCTCTCCCTAGGGACTCGGGGCGGTTTACAGCCAATAAAATAAGCATAAACAATTTAAAAACTAATTAAAATAATTAAATAATGGCTGATCAATAAAAGCAATTAAGTTTAAAATTTAACTTTAAAAATCAATTAAGGATAACGTTAAACAATTAAAATTAAAAACAGTTAAGTATAGAATTAAAATTAAAATTAAATTTAATTTAAAAACCCTCAGGTGTCAGGCCAGGCCGGCTCGCTGAAATAGATGGGTCTTCAGGGCACATCGGAAACACCGGAGATCTGTAATAGTACGAATCTCCGGGGGGAGTTCATTCCACAGGGAGGGTGCCACCATAGAGAAGCCCATACCCTCGGGGCTGTCAGGTGACATCGCCCTGACGATGGAACCCCGAGGAGGCCAGCCCTATGGGAACACACTGGTTGGCTGGAGGCTGATGGCGGCAACAGGCGGTCCCGTAGTACCCGGGTCCCGAGCCATGGAGCGCTTTAAAGGTAAGCACCAGCACCTTGAACTGCACCTGGAAGGCCACAGGAAGCTAGTGCAGCTCGCGCAGGAAAGGTGTAACGTGGGAGCTCCTAGGAGCTCCCATAATTACCCATGCAGCCGCATTCTGAACCAGCTGCAGCCTCCAGATGCTTTTCAAGGGGAGCCCCATGTAGAGAGTGTTGGCGTAATCCAGACGGGAGGTTACAAGGGCAGAAGTGACCATGCGAAGAGTGCCCCGATCCAGAAAGGGTCGCAACTGGGCAATCCTACGGACCTTGTAGAAGGCCCCCCTGGAGACAGCCGTGATATGATCATCTAATGACAGCCGTACATCCAGGAGGATGCCCAGATTGCGGGCCCCTTCTGGGAGGGATAGAATTTCCCCCCTCCCCATGGCCAGCAGTAGTTTAAGCTGGCTGTATCTGGGCGCAGGAAACCACAGCCACTCAGTCTTGGCTGGGTTGAGCTGAAGCCTGTTACGACCGATCCAACTCCGCATGGTCTCCAGACAACGGCTCATCACTTCGACGGCTTCGTTGGGGTGGCCTGGGGTGGAAATATACAGCTGAGTATCATCTGCATATTGATGAAAACTCACTCATCTACATATCATTCAAAAGAGAGTTACAAAGCCAAAAAGGAAACAAAAGATCAGAAAACTTCCTCACAAGCAATCAACACACAGATGAGCAGAGATTAACATCAAGATTAACATTAGAGGAACAATTGAAAAACAAACAATACCTCAATCAAGAAATTGCCAAGCACATTAACAGAAAACACCAGCCCAATCAAGGAACCACCAAGACCAGAGGTGGGATTCAACCAGTTTGCGCCTATTCGCTAGAACCGGTTGTTAATTTTCTAAGTAGTTCGGAGAACTGCTGGCTCAGCTGGTCATTAGGAAAGAGAACCAGTTGTTAAATTATTTGAATCCCGCCACTGACCAAGACCACTCCTACCAACACTGACAGGGCAAGCCACTGGTATATAAAATGAGAGTAAACCCCTTCCCTGCTAGAACTGATGGTGTTATCTAGTTTGGTAATGAAACCTCTGCAAGAAAATTACCAAGCTCAGAAACTACCCCGGACCCCATAGTTCAACCCTTCAAACCCATTTTGTAGAATGCTGAGGCGACAGAAATATTTGACTATAACTCTGCAAACCGAGGGTTTTTTAAAGCTCAGATGGAGTTCTCTTTCTTTTCCATTTTGGAAAATACAGAGCATCTAATGTAATATAATGTTTTTACAGGCTGTTGACTGTGTAGCAGAATGAGTTGAATCACCCTGGCCATATTTATTTAAACTACCTACCATGATAAATTATTGATAACTGCCCAGTCTTACCTTGCGTCTCCTTTGATTGTAAAATTTTTGTAGCTGGGATCTTAGTGCTGGAAGTAAGCAAGGATGTGGTTCTGATGTATCTTCTATCATCATCCAGGCCAAACGTATTAGTTTCCGGTAAGTTTGCAGTTGGAGTAAGAAATAAAGAAGAATCAGTGGTACTATTAGAGGCATTATTTGCAGCCTGAGTCTGTATCCTTGCTGTGGTATTCAAATAGCCAGGTGTAGTAGTGGTCAGATAATCCGTCTGACCAATGTTGCTGACACTGACTTGTGGGGTGCTTGTGATAATGTCATCCCTACTGGTGGCTGTGGCTTGGTAGCTTCTAGCCTCAGTGTGAGGAAGTGTGAACTGGGAAACTGTGCTGGATGAAGCAGATGACCCATTCTTCCCATCTCCTAGTATAGGAAAAACAAACAGGAAAATAAAATTTGGCAGCATCCTTACAACGTATGTCCTTCCCTAGAAGATCAGCTGGAGAAATAAGTAAAAAAGGGAAGAAATAGATCCATATCCAAAACAATTGCTGTGAAAGGGACAGTGAATTGGAGAGTAAGTTCTTTTCTAACTGACCTCTTTTCAGAAGTTACTACAGCTGTTGTTTTGTACCAAATGAAAATATTCTTCCTCTAATAGAGGAAGCTTAAAAAAGTAATTGGATAAGATTGTGTACTGCAGGGGTCCTCAAACTTGTTAAATGGGGCCAATTCATGGTCCCTCAGACTGTTGGGAGGCCGGACTGACTGGTTGGGAGTGGCTAGGTGGTCATGTGACTGGGTGGCCAATTTAGCAGTCCATTAAACAATACACACAAATTAAAGTTTAATTTGTTATGCTCGTGGAGGTGGAAAGCAGGTTAGTGAAGGAATGTGGCTGCCTTGGGGGGAAGGTGGGGACTGTGTGTGTGTGTGAGAGTGTGTGTGTCCCTCTCATTCTCTGTCTGTCTCTGTCTCCCCCCTGCCCCTGATCATAGTTTGAGGACCCCTGGTGTACTGTAATAAAAGAGATAAAACTATACGTGATCACCACTGTCATTTCCATGAATAGAATTCAAGGGATATCACCAGAATTACTACATCATGAAGCCAAAAGAATAATATTTCCCCTGAGTTATGCTTGCAGATTTAACTATGTTCTGAACTGTTTTGATTTCCTTAGAAAATTTGTCACAAAAAAATGTTGCTTGGGGGGGAAGAGTGGACACAACTTTCAGACTTTTGGACCATCAGATACAGATTTCTTAAAACAGACTAGCAATGCTTTGAAAGACAAAAACTAGACTTCGTTTTGAGAGTGGAAAACGAGAATTACATGCAACTTGTATTAATATAAGTGGTATCTGGCACCAGGTCAGTTTTGCCTATGCTTAGAAACTAAGCAGGACTGGACTTGATTAGTATTTAGATGAGAGCATTAGGGAATGCCTATTTTTTTTATTAGGCAGACAGAAAACAATACACGCACAAAACCTGGGTGTGCCTGTTTTATTCCAGATTACAACATGCAGGCATTTAGATTAAGTATTAACTCTGGGTTGAAAATAGTATTTTGTATTGCCCTTTGCCCACCTTAACTCTTTTAGATTGTCACACTTGAGATCAGAACAATATTGTGATCCTAAACATGAAAACTGGGACACAGCAGTCTTATATAATATGTCCAAAAGCACTGATTTTACAAAAAAGGTCCCCTCAATACAAAATGCAACTAATATGTATTAAATAAATTAATAGTAGTGAACTATTCACAGAAGCAGCAGCCTAGAGACCACACATAGTAACTTGTTTCTTACAATTCCTACACTTACATCCTCAAAAAGTTCTTATTCCTGTGTTCAGTGTTTCCTTTCTCATTTATAATGCTTCTAGAGCAGAGGTGGACAAACTTTTTGACTCGCTGGCCACAATGGTTTCTAAAATTTGACAGAGGGGCTGGGCCAGAATAGGAGAATGGTGTTTGTGTGAACTAATATAAATTGGATGTGGCCCACGGGGCTGTAGTTTGCCCATGTCTGAGCTACACTTAGTGAATCATAAAAGTTTGTTGTTTGTCTTCACCAATGCAAAAGGGAAAAGCTTGACTTACAATTCCTCATGAATAAGGAAGTGTTTCAGCTAACATAGGAATTGTATCAGACCCTTCAGCGAAATCAGCTTCCCAGATTCTCTTTTTTTTTTCTACCGCGGAGAGAAAAAAGAAAAAGTTTTATTTTGGGACTTTTCTTCTGCTAGTAACTAGTTTGGCAGGCCGGATTAAAAAGCCTAACGGGCTGGATGTCGCCCATGAGCTGTAGTTTGCCCATGTCTGTTCTAGAGGACATCAGAAAGTCAAAAAGTGAATGGAACTTAACTAACAGTAAAAAAAAAAAACCTACCTCCATGTCAAATCTCAAACTTCCATAGATAACATTTATTCAGAGTATTTGTATTTCTAATATTTATTTCATCATGGGGAAAAAACCTAGTGCCCATTTAGTATTAATTAAATTATAATATAATATTGTACTACTTAAGGTACTTTTTTTTAGGGAAAACATCAAAATTAGGGTTTTTATTTTTTTTCAAAGCAAGAAAGAGATATTAGATAAAAGTAGTTAACAAGTTAGAGGGAAATTATCTGAATAAACACTTTCCATACAAAATTTGCTCAAAGTACAGGTAATCCTTTCAACCATAATTGAGCCCAAAATTTCTGTTGCTAAGTGAAAAATTTGTTAAGTGAATTTTGCCCCATTTTATGACCTTTCTTGTCACAGTTGAATGAATTATTGTAGTTGTTAAGTTGGTAAAATGGTTGTTAAGTGAATTTGTCTTCCCCGTTGACGTTGCTTGTGACCAAAAGTTGATCACATGATTGCAGAACACTGCAACTGTCTTAAATATGAATCAGTTGCCAAGCATTCGAATTTTGATCACATGGCCACGGGAATGCTGTAATGGTTGTAAGTGTGAAAAACAATCATGTAATTTTTTCTGTGCCATTGTAACTTTGGTCACTAATTGAAACTGCTGTAAATTGAGGACTAACTGTATACTTCTATAATCTTCTAAAGCCCAATTTGTAAGTCCTTAAAGCATCACATGAGGTTATTTTCTACAATACACTAGCACAATTGTTCTCTAGAATGCTGAAAGTTGCAAAGCATGTGCAAATTTAATCTATCGGTTGCTATCCCTACTTAAAAGTAATGTTCTGCCATATACTATTCCGTGGAATTGTGACTTGAAGCACAGGATATGAAAGCATTATATTTATTTCCAGATTTTTAAGCAATTTGTTAACCAGAGCTGCATTAAATATATTTAATATGTACTTTGTATATTTCAAATTTTTTATATTCTCTCTGGAATCATTTGACCAATCACTAACTGGATTCATATAAGTGATAATATGGTTTGTTTGATTTTGCCCTAATATAATGGTTGATGTAGTCAATATGAACTTAAAAAATCAGGAATCGGGCAGCATTTGTAGACCAGAACAGCTGCTACCAGACTCCAGGTTTTTGTCTACCATGGACTAATATGGCAATTGTCTTACACACTTGACTAATATACTTGTGCCAATTTACACTAGAATCCCCCCCCATGTAGCTCACTTACATGGCATGTTTTACTTCTCAATCCTTTCTTCTGCTGTGATTTCTCCCCACTATTTTATTTCCCACTAAACAGTGCTTGCCTTTTCCTTGAACATGAATTGTATTCTCCATTTCATTGAGATTATAACTCTTATTGATAGAAATAGTTTAAAGTGGTAGAGCTAGGTTATCAACATTTTCTCTTTTCTCCTTCTGACCTGAGAAAGAAAAAAAAATTGCAGGCAGGAAATTTTGCTGTGGTGATAGTTTAAGCTGAGAGGCTATTTTACTACATCATGCACAACAGTACTATTGTGAATAACTACATAATATTTATTTTAAAACTATGCCCATATAAAGTATAGCTGTGATAATGTGCATACAGTATTTAACCAATTTTTTTTTTAAATAGCAATGTAAAGCTGCACCAGGGCCTCTTGCACCATAATTGTGCTATGTTATAATTTGTAGTACGTGTCTGCCTAGGCCATGAACACACATAATCTTTTAAATTTTGTGTACTCTTCATAGGAACATTATGCATTGCATGACTATGGCTTGGTACAATGAATGCTACACTGTTTTCATTAACACATACATCAACTTAAATCAACCACTGTTGATTTAGGTCACTGTACGTGTTAATCTGATGTACAATCTGACCAGTAACTCCTTAGAATAAATAGGGGCAGATTTAGAGGGGAGATTGTCTTTATCTCTCAGTTTAGTTTTTGCTCAGTAATAAAGTAACTCTCATACAGTATTTGTATGGCACACTTCTTCAAGAGTTCAAAACTGAATATACAATCTTCCCCAACCTGGCATTCTCCAGATGTATTGGGTCTCCAATTCCAAAGTGCAGTCCCTATGGGGGTGAAATTGAGAAAGGCTGATGTATATGATAAACCCATTGTGACCTGATAAAATTAATATTTGCCTGCATATATTACATTTGCCCAGAGCACTTAATTCAAAGAGTAATGTATCTAAGAACTATAAGGGGGAAAAGATACGTTTGCTTGCCAAAATGTTTCAAGACACTCTTTCATTCATCTCTGTGCCTATACTAATATAAAAATTCTAAGGGTACAAATCAAAACACATTAATTGTAAACCAAGAATATAAGATTTGAAACCCAAGAATAAACATATTACCTGAGCACAAAATATCTAAAAATTGTTAACAGTAACTGAAAGAAATATATCAATATTTGTCTAAAACATTTATAAATTTATTTATTTATTTATTAAATTTATATACCGCCCCCTCTCCCTAGGGACTCGGGGCGGTTTACAGCAAATAAAAATAGATAGACAAAATTTAAAAACCAGTATAAAACAATTAAATTAGCTGATATTTAAAAATTACAGTTAAAAATAATTAAAATTAATTATAAAAATTTAACAACCAAAAATTAAAATACCCCGAGGTGTCAGGCCAGGCCAGCTAGTTCTGTCCCGTAGTGAATATGGCACTAGTTAAAATGCATTGATTTTATCCCTGCCCCTTACGTATCTTTATTGAATTAATTTTAGTCTTGTTCCTTTTTAACTTTGACAGAGCCCATCCGGTCTGGATGCTTTCCTATATTTTAGCCTGCAGTTGGATATAAGGGCTTGGCATTTTTATTGCATTTTAATTTAAATTACAGGTAATCCTCCACTTATAAACACAATTGGACCTGGAATTTCCATTGTTTTGACTATGAGTAGAATTGCACCCAGTTTTAACTTTGTAAACAACCATTTAGTAAATCACCCTGGTTATTAAGCAAATCCCAATGGCATTTTTTTGGTTGGAAATCACCAAAAAAGATCACAAATTGCAATCGTGTCTGCAGAATGTTGCAACTAGTTGCAAATGCGAACTGGTTGCCAAGTGCCTGAATAGCAATTATATGCCCACAAGAATGGTGCAATGGTTGTAAATGTGAGTACAGATCGTAAGTAAGTTTTTCGGAGGCAGTCATTAAACAAATCGTTGTGAGTCGAGGACTATCTGTGGGTATATTTTCTTAAATAGGATCGGTTGTTTCTATTTCTTTTATTGTCCAATTTGTAGTTGCTAATGAAGACTTGTGGAAAAAATAGAAAATGAAGCAATATTTTCTGAAATGTATTGCAAACCTTTTGAATTTTCTTTGGAAAATAAGATTTTTCTGTAATATTTCAGGAAGAGCATTTTCAATGACTCACAGTATGGTGAAATCACCTGTTTCCAATGGCACATTTAATTTTGATGGCCACATGAAGAGTGACATCCATGTGTATCACACTGTGCACAAAGACTCAGGATTATACAAAGACTTACTGCACAAAATACATCTAGATAGAGGGAATGAAGATAGGCCTTCCCAAGAAAATAACTACAAGTTACTGCGCCGCAACAATAGCTACACTTGTTACACAGCTGCCATATGTGGGATGCCTGTGCATTCTTCCTTCAAGGCTGACATGTCAACCCCAGAAGACAGTGAAAAGCTAGTTACAGACACAGTGTCTTATTCCAAAAAGAGAGTTCGCTATGACAGCTATTCCAGCTATTGCAATGCTGTAGCTGAAGCAGAAATTGAAGCAGAGGAAGGTGGTGTAGAAATGAAATTGGCATCAGAGTTAGTAGATCCTAATAATCCCAATGAAGATACTGCAGAAGAAGAGAGAGATGAACAGGACTCCTCAGAGGTCCACCTGCTTTTTCACTTCCTCCAAATCCTGACAGCTTGCTTTGGGTCTTTTGCTCATGGAGGTAATGATGTCAGGTAGGTAATATTGCCTGCATGTATGCTGTATTGCAGCAATTTGTGAGTATTATGATTAGTTCCAGTTGTTGAGAGTTTTTATAACATTATGGTCTTGTCTGCACTGATTTTCATCAATTTTAAATATTTAAGATGCTTATTAAAAATGGTTTTATCTGTAACTATGTCAACTTTAACCTATTTTTTGCCGTAGAATAGCAAATTCTACTCATTTGCATGAAAAACAACACAGATAAACAAGGATCTCACCCCTACCGTGAATGAACCAAGGAATGGTTGCTCAAGTTTAAAAAAAAACCTGCATGAGCATATAAACTTACTTACAATCATTAGAGTTCTCATAATAAAAAGAGACTGCCATTTCTTACTTTTGTGTGTTTGTTCTTCCAGATAGAGGCCAGTTGTTGTAACTCAAAAATATTCTGTGCTTTCCTTCTGCTAATATTTTTAGAAGGAAAATTAGAATTAGCAATTATAAAAGCCAGCTAGGTTATAAAAGGAAAATTTGATCCATTTTAATTGTCCATAAGATTATGTATGATTGGTTATAATAGCAGTTCATTCCAGGAAGAATGGAAAGCAGATGGTTATTATCAGATATCCTGGCTGGGAAGATGTTGGAGAGCTATAGTATTCAAGTGTTGCTGTTTTAACCTTTTGGATGTTTTATAGTTTCTGCTTCTTTATTATTTGCTCTCCTTTTTTAGAAATATCATAGCAACTCCCAAATTATATTCTGTGAGTATTACTTACTGGAGTTTCTGCAACAGCAAATTGTCAATGGCAGGTAAACAGCTTGAGCGACACCTTCATTGCTATTTTGGAAACATCCATACATTTACAAGACAGAATCATGCTGGTTTTTTAGGGTGGGAGGGGGTAGAAAGGACAACCAGGCTCAACAGTTCTCCCTTAACATAAACATTGCAATATTTCCATAATAGTTTATTTAAAGGATTGCAGGCACGGAACACTATGCATACATAGAAAATGGAATATATGGAAATCCTATTGACAGGTAATTACCAATTTTACATTGGCTATTAAATATATTACAAGCACAACATAATATTCTTGTGGGCTATTTGCAGTTGCATGTAGTTTTAACTGTTTGAGAGTAACTTATCAGAAAGAATGTTTTTCCATTTAGCAACTTTTACAGTCTTTCACTTGTTTTTTTTCTGGGGTGGGGAGAGAGGTAATCATTTATTTATACCATTGCAATATGGAGGCCTTTTAAGGAATGTTTATCTTTGGAAGAGCTTCCCAAAATACCTTTTTTCACGTTAATGTTTTCATTCACTTCTAGTTGACAAATACTGTGTGCATTAATATGTTGGGTAGAAGCTCTGATTTAGTAGAATATAAATAAAACTATAACATTTATTTATCCATTCATGATTATTCAGAATTTGAATCTGTGGAGTACATCCACATTCACATTAAAATCTACTGGATGCTGGGACTTGTCATATTGTGCTGAAAATTCTTCAAAGCTGTTAAAACTAATAGATAAATGATTACTATTCCATTTTAAATATAAAAATCTATTAACATTAATCTGCCTTTTTCTTTAGATAAATCATACAGATTTAAGTGTAATGATTAGAAAAGATAAAGAAATTACGTACATTTATATTTATATCAGTGTAATAAGTCTAATTTTATATCTCTGGTGGTTTTTTAAAAGAAAAAAGACCTATAAAAACTAACATCCTACAAAGTAGCTGGGATGAATATCATTTCAGTATACATTCACTAATAGAATAGGAGGCATCTTTACAGAATTGTTCCCATTTCCAATGATGTAAAATCCTCTTCACTTACTGCAGGATTTTGCTGTTGAATATCTAAACTTACATATGTCAAAAACAAAGTTTTCCTAGTCAGAAAACCCCCCAGCATCCTCATTTGAGTTTCTAGTACCGTTATTAGACTGATTGAAATCAAGAGAGATAAAATTGAGCCCAAGAAAAGAAGGAGCTATTGATGTAGTTTGATGAAGAGTTTATTAGAATTTAAAAGCTGACAGAGTTTTCTGTCCTTGAGTGATCTTAATAACATAATAAGGATTCTATAGTGTTTACAGAATGAATACTTTTTCTTAGTTTTCCTGAAGGAATCACAGGAGAGAAGTTCAAGGTATTTAGAAGCTGAATATTTTGCCTCAGCTAGCTAGTGGCTGCATCTACAATTATTGGGGGGGTTTCCCGCTCTGATCAGAAACTAGCTTAAAGCATATCCCACCCACCCCCCACCCCCAAATATTACTAGGGAACAGATAAGTATTGTACAACCTGTTCTTAATTTATATTGTATCTCTTTGCGAAGTTTAAGCATAAGGAGGATAATTGTCAGTAAATTTATACATTCTAAAAACAGGATAGAAAGATAATGCAGAAGTAAATGACTTGGAGCCCATTATATCATGATGTCTATCATGTTCCTCAGCTTACCTGCCTTTATTATTCTGTAGATTCCTATAATAAAAATTAAGCAAAAATCTAGAAATGTTATTTCCAAAATGTCTCTTGCCCCAATATAGATATAATCTAGATATAATTGGTACCATTAGACAATAAAGCAGTTTATGACTGCAAGCCAGTGCTTTATTTAAAAATATCAGCAAGAAGACAAAAATAAGTTTGCACAATGCAGTGCATTTTAAGAGGTTAGTTGGATCTGGAGAGATATTTCAGAGTTTCTTTCTGGGAAGAAATGTTTTGAATTGGCTATCTCCCCATGGCCTTCATTTTGTATTTGAGGAGCTACCACAAAGAGCCTATTTTCCAAAGCAGTGGATGGAAACGAGAGAAGCAATCTAGAACTATGGAGAAGTTTCCTGACAGAGAGCAGTGAAGCAGTTGAATAGCTTGCCTTTAGAAGTTGCGGATGCTCCATCACTGGAAGTTTTAAAGAAGAATTTGGACAACCACTTATCCATGAATTTCTTTTTTGTCAGTGTTTAATGGTTTCTATACATACATTTTTGTTATTAATTTAATTGAAATTGGTATAGTTGCTCAATTTGAATAACTGCAATTCTGGGCAGTGTATAATTAACAAAAAAAAAGCAACAACAAAAATCAATAAGCAATCAGGAATCCAAATTTATATTATCCCTTCCAGGAGGAAACTCTGAAAAACTTGGTCATGGTCACCGAGGAAATTCGTGGGCCTAGGTACAAATGTTTCGCTTTATGTCTTTTGAAATCAAGGGCTTTTAAATATTTTGTTAACCATTTTATATTTGCTTTAAACTCTGTCAAATAGAAATATTGCTCTTGAGTCCAGCTGGATATTTTGGCAAGGCACTTGGACTAACTATAATCAGAGATAGTTTGGAACTGTTATCTTCAATCCCTGAATTAACATTCTCTGGATTTCATCTCCATTAATACTGATTTTGGAAAGGACTGGGGCTAATATATTAAACTTGGGCTATTGTATTTGGCATTTTTGTTGTCCCTCTGATAATCAAGTTGACGCTTCCTTAGCTTAGAAGATTACTCTGTGACACCCATGCACCATTCTGTTTCAAATTTATTTATTAAAGAAGTATAGCCTCTGCATTTTACTAACATTATAAAAATTCAATTAAAACAGATCTTGTTTCCCTAATTTTCAACAACTGATACTGTTTAACTTCTATATCAATATTTTTATTCATTAAGGAATAACTCAATGCAAATAGTGCCAGGCAGGAATTAGAAATTATCCAACTGATGTTATAAGACAGAAAAAATGTCCACCAAAATGCTTATGAATATTTTTTACATTTATAGTCTGCCAAACCTCTGAGGACTTTTGGTGTTATGCAAATATATGTTAGAAACAATATGCGGTAAATAAAAACAAAACAATAAATTACCAATAAACTAATCAAAAACTCAGAGTAAAGTTGAATCAACCAAACCAAGATGGTGTCAAGATGCAAATGCTCCATGGAAAAGCTATGATTTGAGCAGCTTCTGGAAGCCAATTAGGGTAAGAACTAACTGAATGTCTGCTAGAAGGCGATTCCAAAGGAACACTAAAAAGAGCATCGATGAGTTTTAGCTCTTCTCTTATTCTTAAAGTGAAACACTGCTAATAACTTTTTCTATGCAGCTGAACTAGTTGGGCAAATTCTAACTTCAGTTTTAGATTTGTGAGTTTACATATTATATTTCCTGCATAAGCGTGAGAATAAAAAGTTGCTGGAACTGAATAAAACATTGCTGTGATAGTGTGAGTGAGTAATGGTTAAGGTGTTGGATTAAGAGCCAGGAGATGATGATTCTGATCCACCCTCAGCCACAAAAGTTCACAGATGACTTTGGACTAGGCATTCTCTTTCATGCAAATTACTTCACATGTTTGTTGTTTGAAGATAAATAGGAGAGAAAACACTGTTTATGCTGTTTTGAGTTCCTGAATGAAATCCAGGATATAAATTTAATAAATAGATGGGTTCTCTTTTTCCATTTTTAAGTATATGAAAAACAATCAACCTGAATAAGTCTCTGTTCTCCTGCCCTTGTCCCACACTTTCATTTCTCTGCTGTGGTTGGAGAATTTATTTTTTGTAATGAACATATGTATTTATTAGCAACATGTAAAATGATTTAAAATAGAAAAATTTAAAGCTTGAAATACTCTATTTAGAATTTTAAATACTGTAAGCTCATTTCAGATTTGTTTCAAATTTATTTATTGTAAATAAATTTTGAAATAAATTTTATTTTTGTTTTGAAATGTATTCAGTTTGTCCAGCAACAAATTACTCAACATTGTTCAGAAATGCTGTATGTTAGTAATGATAGTAAAGTAACAGAGCATTATTCTCCCTCCTTCAAATCTTCTTTGAATATCCCTCATCTCATTTAATCATGGGTCATAAACACAATAAAATAATTCTACTTTTGAATTGCTACAATTGCAGTCTTTAAGAAGGTAAAATTGCACAATCACAGAAAAAATAAGCAGGACTTGTATGTTTGATGGTAGATGGTTGTTTTATCAATTGGATTTCCTTAAAACTACAACTTTTTCCAGGCTAGCACAAAAGTCCGACTGCTCTCAAATAGCAGAAAAATCTATGTATAAAGTCCAATGTCTTCTAAGTCATTTGTCAGATTGAAACAGTCCTAATGTTTGGCACTACTTTTCATGAAATTCCTAGGACTTTTCTAATGTCCATTATGTATTCCAAACTGATAAGTATTGAGTCTTATATTTTATTTTCAGATTCCAGCCCACTTTTAATTACATGATTTTACATGCAAATGGTCCAGAACATTGAGGAAGAGAAGGAGAAATCCTCTGCTTTTGATCTCTTCACCAATCTAACTTTATGTTAGAAATGAATATTAAAGCAAGGTCTTTTTTAGACTCCTTTTGGTAAATACATAGATTTGGAACAAGGAAAACATTACCAGGTAGCCAGGCTTGATAACATTCAGCGCTTCAAACCAACTGTTGGATTTGCGCTCAGAAATGAACTTGGAGCTAATGTTGCTGTACTAACTATTACATAGTCGATAGTTCTGAAGTCATCTGGGCATAAATATCATAAAACCAATGATAAACAATCAGCAAAATACTTTAATGGCTGGTCTATGTTAGGTGTAGATTTTTGCCAAGTATTGTAGTATTCATGAGTCATGCACTAGAGTCATTCTGGTATTCTCTAATAGCATAATAGTATGGCCACTATGCTTAGGGAAGCAAGAAATTAAGAACATTGAAGGAGATTGACTAAGAAGACAGTATAAGGCTAATGCTTATAGAAAAACAGCTCTTTGTTAGAAGCTAGTCTGATGTATGTTAAGATGATTTGCAGGCTATTTCAGCAGAGTATTAAGGATTTGATGTTATATTTTCTTCTCTAGCAATGCTATAGGGCCTTTGGTTGCTCTCTGGCTTATATATGATCAGGGCCGTGTAATGCAAGACGCTCCTACTCCTGTTTGGCTGTTACTGTACGGAGGCATTGGCATCTGTGTAGGCCTCTGGGTCTGGGGACGAAGAGTGATACAAACAATGGGAAAAGACCTCACACCTATCACACCATCAAGGTAAGTGCATGTTGAGTGATAATGCTTATTTTGATAAATTTTGCCATGGCATCTTTGCCCCTAATTATTTTTGGTTTTGAACTGAGTTGAATATCTTGTCTTTAAACTAACATAATATGTCTACATTATTGAGGTCTAGTTGAGCAGAAAAGTCTGACAATGTCTTGAATAGCATAGAAAAAAGGCATCAGTCAAAGTAGTTTAGTTTTGCTTCCCAAAACTAAAATCTGAATCCATGATTTTTATTTGTTTTTAATGCATACTAGAATTCTGCTGCTAACCTAATTGCTAATTAAGCCTTAATTTCTTGGAATATAGATTAGATATCAGGTAACAGAAAAATGCTTCACTAATTTAATCTGGATGTATGTGTGTGTGTATAGTTTTCATTGTCCAGCAGCTTTTATTCTTTAAATATAACTCAATGTTCAAACATTGGAGGAAAGCATCTGAAGAAGAACGGGTAAGGTTTTGGCATGTTGCAAGGTATAAACCCAGACTGATAGATCAAGATTTTTTTTTTTTAAAAAAAAGTGACTGTGAAGTGTTTTCTTATGCTTCCTGCAGTGGTTTCACTATTGAGTTGGCTTCGGCGTTCACAGTTGTGATAGCTTCCAATGTTGGACTTCCTGTCAGTACTACACACTGCAAGGTATGCCTTTGCCCTGTGACTGCAGCCAAGCTGGTCTGGATTATTCATTTTTATTTGTTTAACCTTGCTGCTCAGATCAGTTTATAATGGCATGATACCACAGTAGAAAAATTGGATATAGAAGACATTCCTCCTCATATTTTTATAAAATACATGATATAAGAGGTTTTACTTCCCTTCTCAAACATTTCATTATCTTTCAAGTTTTATACAGCTGAGCCTTTTTAAACTTGTCAGCACTTATTCATAACTAAATGCACAGCCACATTCAACTTTATGTAGTATGTATTCTTTTAAAAGGCAGCCATTGGATTTTTGCATGCCCTGTTAATTTCACAGATCTTGTGCAAAAATTAATATGCTTTTTATATGTTGAGATATTCATATGCCTATGCAATTACACAAGATTATCAAATAAAAATTCTATCTACATTTTAAAAGTAAAAGAGGAAAAAAATCTAATAATGAGAATATAACTAAGGCATTTTATCATCTGATACAAAAAGTCTAAATGGCTGTTGTTCATTACTACGAATACAATAAATTAAAAGAAATCTGTATTAGGCTTTTCCTGAGTGTTTTCTCAAGCCTTGTGGATAGATTTGGCTCTGAATAGCCATATTTTTTCTGAAGATCATGCCACATGAACTTTGATCTGTTGCATTCTTCTTTGCCAAGAGGTTCTGACACTTTACATCCTTCATCCTGCCACTTCCCTGATGAATGCATGGCATGGGATTTCCTGTATGTCACTTTTACGCTACAAAATCTCCATCTGTCTCTTTTTATTTCTTCACAGTGGATTTTGCATTGAAGTTATGTGTGCGCTAACCGTACTTGTAGCCTCAAATGTGGGTATTCCAATAAGCTCCACTCATTGCAAGGTATTGGAGTTTGCAGTGGTCATGCCAATTAAACACATTCACAATCATTTAAGAACATAAATAGTAAATTCTGATTTTCTCCATTTTGCCTTCATTATGTAAATACCTCGTGACGTACATTGCTTATAACATTGAAAATCAAAACTCAAAATGTGGAATTTTTGTTTACTTTCAAAAATGCTTTAAAAACTTGTATGATAAATTCTTCCAAATAACAGGAAACTGATTTTTAAATCCAAATATTAGATTATACAGACCATAGTTTTATTTTTATTGCTTATTATTTTTGCAACTTGTTAATTACATTATAGAATTCATTTTAATAGTCAATTAACAATCAATAAACATAACAATTTAGTATTCTTGCTTCCGCATATTAAATTTAATGTTAGCTTTGCATTAATAGTATTTTTCTCACAAAGATTTTCTTTTTAATACTGTACACTTGTGGATTATAGAATGTAAAAATTAGCAGGAGCACCACAAGTGCAGTGCAGTCACAACTTTTCTATTTGAAGGCAAATGGTGTTTAATTTCAAACCAATATAAGCCTAGCTGTTTGAAATTCTAGAAAATGTAACTTTTCAGCGATGAACTTACTGCTTTTCTAATACGTATTGTCATTAAAATAAATACACTAAATTTGAATAATGTATAAAATTGCATCTAAAAACCAGTCTCACTGATGCCCTTTTAAAATTTGGAGAGAAAAAAATGAATTCAAACACGTAAATTGCATTTTTTTTTAGTTCAAATGTGGTGCTTTTTACATTCTGTTTGTACTAGGATTCCATGTTCTTTCTCTATAAATTCCTTTTAAAAACAATGTCAGCCATCCCACTACATTAAACAGCAAAAGAAACTTGGGACATATTTTCTCCAAGAGTATAAATTTACTGAAAAGCCGTATGGATACTGAATAGAAAAATCAGTTCTGAAGTTTTTGTATGCAAATAGCATAGGAAAACTTTAATTTTCCTTCCTGGAGCTCCCATTGTTTATTGTCTGCCAGTCAGTTGCACTTGCTTTATTTTGGAAACAGCCTGACTGCCAGGCAATGACCTTAGGGTTTGGCTCTGTCTCACTTTCAGGCGACTGACACATTCCAGAGTTCCTTTGCAAACCTCCCTTATATTCCAATGCCTTCCATCTTACATTCCGTTACTGTTGTCTGATTGCAAGCAGGGTTATGTAGAGAGTCAACTATAATATGCCAACCGTCCAGAAAGAAAATTAATCATTAAAAGAAATAAACAGGCACATTATTTCTACACTATGGCTTTTTGCACTATCACCCTATTGGGAGGCATGGAACTTCTGAATAAGCCTAGGGGCACCAATGTTCCTCACTGCCACCCACAGTACCTCTATCAAGGAAAAGCCTTTCCATAAGACTAAATATTGCAACTTTCTTTTGTGGTATTGAGAATCAAGGATGTCAACCTTGAAGTGCTTCTCTCTGACTACCCATATTGAAGGGAGAAGCGGTTTAATGGCTGGCCTCAGCAGTAAGCTATGGAAATGCTGTAGGAATTACAGTGAAACACTGAGTGAATGCACCTATGGGTTTTTTGGTTACTTTAATTCCACTGTCACCAGATTTATAATCCAGATGATATGGAAAGGACCTATGTACTTGTGGCTCAGCTTCTTGCAGAATTGGCCCAATTGCAAGAACTTTGGACAAGTACACCTCATCTCCTATTCTAAACTCCCTCTGAAGTGTCTGTTCTTGTCAACCTATCTCTTTTCAATTTCCAATACAACTTCTAAAGTTTGAGTACTACAGGCCAGATGGCTTTCAGAGTACTCACCCACTCAGCCAGTGAAGTTGACAAAGGAGATTCTTGAGGAAGCTCTGGCATAGACATAACTTCTGCATCCATAGCCACTTGAAAGGCAGCAAATCCAGTGCTATTGTGTATAGAAAGCGTTATTGTAGACCACCTCAGCGAAGTAAAAGAGCTCAATCCAATTGTTTTGCTGGCGGTTCACATAACATCAAAGGTACTGTTCCATGACTACATGCACAGGTTCACAAGCTCCATTCATCTGAGGATGATGGGAGGAGGTAAGACCCTGAGAGAAGCCTAACAATCTCAGGAGCTTGTGCCAAAATTTTGAGGTGAACTGCACCCCCTAATCTGTAATTATGTGTTTTGGAATGTCATGCAGCTCGTATACATGCTGTGCGAAGAACCTAGCCAGGGCCAGAGTGAAGGAGATCTTAGGGCATGCCACAAAGTGGACCTGCTTAGAGAACAAGTCTGTAATGACCCAAATCACAATATTCCAAGTGCGCTGTAGCAACTCCACAATAAAGTCCATAGATATCTCCTTCCAGGGAGCCATGGCTGGGCAGTCTCTTCATAGGAGCATACATAGAGCAGCTGGCTATATAGATTTCTATGTCTTTCTTCATTCATGGCCACCAAAACTGTTTCTTTACAAGGCGAAAGGTCTTCATAAATCCAAAATGCCCCACCACCTAGGTGTCATGACTCTGCTGCAATACTAAAGTTATCTGGCTCGCCAAGTCTCCCCATCCACACCAGTCCATTTCTTAATGATAGTTCATTTTGTGTTGTTGAAACCACTCATCCTCTTCCAGGGTCTCCATTAGTAGTTGCGTTAGATCCTTAGTGTTGATGATGACACTTCCTGTTGTTTTGTGAGGGCTAGTGCTGCTATTTGCTTGGAGGGGATGCTGGAATTATCTTTTCTTGACCTTATGTTGTAGTAGCATTCGGGAGAGAATTCTGCCAAAAAATGTCACCCTCCTGTTAGGTAGCAGAGAATGAATTTAAAGCAGATGAAGTACTAGCCCACTGGACCTGTTTGGGAGATGGCTTTCAATGCTTCCAGGTTTTTGTGGTCCATTCATACCTTGAAAGGAATTTACTGTCTTCCATGAATTGCCTTCAGGTTAGTCCAGAGGAACATGTAGGCTTTCTTCTCTCAAATAGCCCATCATCTCTCAATCTCAGAAAACTTGAGGGATATGTAGGTGCGTGGCTGCAGTTCTTCTTTTGCATTCTTCTGGAGCATGTGGCCCCCGTGGCCACATCACTAGCATCTGTCTATAATACAAAGGGCTCGTCTAGGTCAGTGTTTTAGGATCAGCTCAGCAGCAAAAAGGCATTTTAGCTTTTCAAATGCAGCTTGGCATTCAAGTGATAAGTCCAGGGGCTAGCTGGGTGTGGCCTTAGCTTCCCCTTTTGTTTTGAATAGATTCATGATTGGGGTGATTTGAGCATATGTGGCAATGAATTGATGATAGATGTTCACAAAGCTGAGGAAACTCTAAAGTTGCATCCTCATTAATGAAGGATCCCATTCTAAGATCACTCAGGCCTTCCATGAATCCATTTCTATGTCATCTTTCGAAATCCAGTAGCTTAGGTAGTCTAAGCTGGTCTTGTGAAAATCACACTTGGAGAACTTTATGAAAAGCTGAGTCCTCGAGCAATGCAGCTTCTTGAACAATGCTCAGACCTATTTCATATATTCTTCCTTGTTTTTGTATATCAATATATTGTTCAGATACACCAAGACCACCTTGTACAAGTGTTTACGCAGGACTTCATTTATTAGCTGCAGGAATACCGCTGGGGCCCCATTGTAGCACAAACTGGACTAGTAGCAACCCTGAAGGCAGTTGAACACCATTTTTCCATTTGTTCCCCTCTTTAATTTTCACTCTAGTATGTCTTCCTCAAGTCCAACTTCATGAAAACCCTTCCTTTTGCAAGGTGTCCAAACATGTCCTTCATTAGAGGGAGGAGAGAGAGTGCATATTCATCATGCATATACAGTTTAGCCCTCTATATTGGCCAACAGTCTAAGGAATCCATCTTTCTTTTCTTTGAAGAGCTTAGGGACTACTATCCTCGACTTAATGAATGATGGCTCTAGGTAAATTTTTGTCTATGAATGTGCAGAGCTCCTCTGTCTTTGTAGGTGTGATCGAATATAGTTTTGTCTTTGGCAGTTTAACCCCAGGCACCACCTCAGTCGCACAGTCTGTGAAGCAGAAATGTGTCTGATGCCTTCACCAAAGACCTCAGCCAGATTGCAATATTCCTTCAGACTCAGTGGCTCTAAGCTATCAGTTTCCTTCACAGGCTCAGTTAAGTAGGTTGCTGGCCCTCCACCTGTTACCAAACTGTCTAGCTGGAAAAATGCTATGGGTTTCCTTAGCTTCCTTAGCCTCATTCCTAGCTTTTCTACCACTTGGGAGCTGGTGCATCTGAATCCAGTAAGGTCATAAGGATCTGTTTTACTCCCAAGGAGGACACTGAAATCTCCACCCTAGCATTCATAGCAATGATGGTGCTGCTTACCATCAGATCATCTTCTCTGCTGTTGCTCTCCAAAGACTAATCCCATCTTGATTGTGGCACAGCCTCCTGCCCCCCCCCTCCCTCAGAGTAGGCAATTCTGAAAACAGTTCCTTGCTTAGCCTCTCTTGGAAATGAAGACCAGAAAGCACCCAGGCCAGTCTCCCAGGTGGCTGGGTAGGCAGAGGAATTCTTGGAGGTAGTTAACCAAACACTTCCCTTGCTTTAGGGCACTGATATGGGTTTATGCATGACAGGTTGCCATGGGGTCCTTGAACCATTCTCATAGGCTCATAATAGCCTCGAGGTCATCTATCTCAGGGGCGCCTTCATCATGCAGTGACACTAGCCACTCTGAAGCACTCCCTCCCTGTTATTGACTGTGATAACAGGGACCCATGCATCATCTGAATATATTGCTCTGGCACCATGTGGTGACAGACTTGAGTCAAGAAATGGGTTGGGTGCCCATCAAAGTGGACCACCAAGATGGTTGGCTGCCCTTCCTCTCGCACAAGGACATATCCTGGGAATGGAATGCTAACTGGCTGCTACTGGTACCAGTGCTGGAATCCCAGATGCAACCACTGTTGCCAGGACGCTGACCACAGCCAGCGCCACTGTCGCTGCTGGCTGCCACAGAGAAGGAGGTATGGTGAAGCCACTGCCGCTTGCACCAGCATTCCAACCCCAGCTGCAGTTGCTTGTGCTGCTGGCTGAAGGATAGGAGAGGGAGTTGTCAGGGTCATGGGGGTTTCCATGAGTCCTGTGCCCATGGCAGAGGCGACTCCTGGTGTTGCCATGGCATGAATCTCCAGCCCTCTGACCTTCACGCTCAAATGCTCCATTGATAGGCTGCGACTGGCAATCGGGATCTTCCACTTGGCAGTGTTACCTTATTGCTCTCAAAATGCTACCTCAGACCATGTTGACTCTGGCAGGGAGAAAGGGGTCTTTGGCCTCTACTGCCTTGCCATATTTGTCACCCAATGGGTCCTTGGTATGGGACATCTCACACTCGCTTCTTCCTGGATGTGGATAATTGCTCGTACTTCTTGGGTTTTGATTTAGGGCATATGTGAGTGGCCTGTGCTCTTGCTCCAGCATGAGACAGTGACCACTTTTCCCGAGCTGGGATCTCTCCCCGGCTTATTTTTTTCTTCCATGTCTTTGGCCATAACCAACATCTCAAGGTGGAGTCCTGGTGGAATCTCGATAGGCTATTACTGTGAGAACTGGCTTAATGTCAACTGTCCCATTGCATTAAATAGCAAAAGAAACTCCCGGAATATTTTTTCTCCAAGAGTACAACTTTAATTAAAAACCTTTTGAGTACAGAAGTAAAAAAGCCAGCTGATGTTTTTGTGCACAAAAATTGCAAAAAAAAAAAAAAAAAAGTCTTTCCCCCCCTGAATCTCTCAATCAATTGTACTTTTTTATTTTGATCTGCCTGGCTCCGACGTTCGACAATGGCCTTGGGGTTTGGGTCTGTCTCATGCTTCCAGGGAACTTGCATTCCAGAGTTCCCTCCCAAACTTCTCTTACATCTCAATGCCTTCTCAACCCTCTCCCATTACTGTTGTCTAGTTGGGAGAATGGCTATGTAGCAAGTCAACCATAACAGCCAGGCTAGAACTTCAGACACATCTGTTAATTTTTGTATGTCCCACTCCCCCTAGTTTTTTTTTTCTTAATATTGTTGAAAAGAAGAAAAAAGCTAGCAAAACAGTGATGACGGTATTACTGGTGAGTCTGATCAGCTGGAAATTGGAAGAAAAGCCTAAAAAAATGAGCAAGGGATGAATACAGGAGGAACCATCTGGGTAATAGAACTGATTATTTTACATAGTAGGATGATGTGTGGATGCTGTTTATATTACAGTATGAAATGCATTGAGGACTTTGCTGATATTGAATAGAATTAAAAACTTTTAGAATATAACTTGGTTTACCAAGAAATGATAAGTGAAGTGGAATATATATCTATAGAAATAGGCCTTTCTATAAATTAATGTCCCCGTTAAGCAGGTACTTATATGCGTAAATTTCTTTTCGGACATTTTCAGTAAAAATTACTCTTATGTAACAGAGCTTGAAAAGATCTTTGGTTGGCAGCATTCATTAAACTTGCTCCATGTAAAAATGAGTAAGAAATTTAAATGTCAACAATTTTTTAGAGCTTTTTAACTTTGGGCATCAGTTGACTGGCATTTATTTATAAACTGGGGTCCATAAATATGGTTGTTTAATGGTGACAGCACATTAACTTTTCTGACAATGTTGAGAAAGTAGAGGGTTCGATGTCATTTATACCTACCATTAAAATATAATATTAAAATATAATGAACAGTTTTTCATTGGCTCAGACATTAGGCATACTCATTGGTGGCTACTCTGATAAATAACCCATCCCTTTCCCCAAGTCACTGCTGTATGCCATGTAACTCACAAAGTAGTGTGATGATGGTGATCAATAAAGAATTCCTGGCTATTTAAACAAGCAAAATTTATTGAACCTCAGTCATATATAATATATATAATGTATATACAATATATATAAATGTATATACAATATATATGTACTATATATAATGTATTAAGATATATTTAATTCTGATTTTCTTCTCAAACTTCCAAGGTTGGTTCTGTGGTAGCTGTTGGTTGGATACGATCCAAGAAGGCTGTTGACTGGCATCTCTTCCGCAATATCTTTCTAGCTTGGTTTGTGACTGTTCCTGTAGCTGGCTTATTCAGTGCTGGCATTATGGCAATCTTTATGTATGGAATATTACCATACGTCTGATACTTCACTGTTCTTTCCAAAAAAAAGGGGATTATCTCTTAAGTAAAAAAAGTCTCCTCCTCGGAATGCAGAACTCCTGATAAAGTAAGAGATAGTCTGCAAGTCATTTATCCTCAGTATCTAACATCTACTGTACATACTATGAGTATCATTGGTGCCATTTCTTCTGTACAATATGTGCGTGCGTGTGTGTGTCTATGTGCGTATATAGACACGCACCCATACACATAAATGCTTATAGTTGATAATACTACCTTAAATTATAAGTGAGATGAAAATAATTGCCTAGAACTTAATCTCTAGTAAAACTTGTATATAATGTATCATTTAGTGGTGATTTTTACAACCCATTAGAGAAGCTGGGACTTTTGTCAATATAATATATGATGAAGCAAAATGTAAACTGAGTAAAATTCTTTTTTGAAAAAAAGTTTAATGATACTGAAATAAAATAGTATGGAAGTACATTGGTAAAATGTGGTTCATATCATATTGTTTATAATATTGTATGCACATTGATTTTATAAATACTTTTGAAATGTAGCTTTTTGATGTTGCATTTCCCTTATATATTTTGGATAAGAAAGTTTAGACAGTACCAAAGAAGGGGAATAGCTTGACAGTATTATACTGTTTGTCACTTTGCGTATTTGCTATTACTCTCCTTCCCTAAATATTTTAATTAGCATTCTTTTCTACTCATCAAATACCAGCAATGCCAAGATAATATTAACATTTTCCTGAAATCATATTGTTGCAGTCTGTATATTATCTATTACCCACTGCATTTATTTTTTTAGAAATCTCAACACGCTGCTTTTATATATAGGATGAGTTCAAAATTCTTTTAAAAGATGTTTGCCATCACTTGTATGTGATTCTCATTCTGGTTATCATTATCATCAATCTAATGAACAAGTTCAAGAAAAGAAAGATGAAACTGAAGTTCTGCCTTATTTCTATTGAGTGCATCCAATAAATTGAGAAAATACTGGCAGTGTGCACATTAGTTGTGACATTTCAGTATCTAAAGAAAAAGGGAATTACTCAAAAAGTGTTTGGCTGGTAAAACTGGCACTCTGGAGAGCTTTTAACATCAATACTAACTCCAAGAAGCATTTGGATCCTGTTCTGATAGTGTTAGTGAAGTGAAATCTAACTACAGCATAGTTTTTGTCCTTTGATGACATCTCAATGTAGCAGTCATTTCAGGCCAAACCAGGAGATCCACCCTGTAGTTGCATGTACCCACATTGCTCCAGGTTAGTGCTGACATGGAAACATCCACAGCATATTGTTCACCAGAACACAGGATGACAACAAAGAGTGGAAAGATTGATAATGCTGCAATTCCTGCATTGCTAAAGATCATATAACAGATTGTATAAGAAATCAGTTTTTGCTTTTTGAGGAATTATCTTAGTTTGCCAGTCTTGTGTGTTTTATAAAATAAAGATATTAGTAGATAGATTAACAAAGCTGCAAATTGATGTAATTCATTGTCTATGCATCTAATAAGGCATTTCTTGAGTAACAGTTAAGAGACAATATTTGATGTCCTTTTATTGCTATGGAACTCTGAAGCATTAGTATTTGAGAAGTTCTCTGGCATTAATCACAATGTTTGTACAACTCTTGTGGGTTTTTTTCCAGAAGATTGCTCTATCATTTATTACTGTAATTGTATTCAGATTGTATTTACTGTAAAGGATTTGAGGAAGCATTGCTTGAAGAATGTTGGGAGCCCAGAACTGTTGAAATGCTGCTAAAATTTTGATATATGAGCTTGCTTGGTACTCCATTTTCATTATTTTTCATTGGTCATTCACTCTAAATTTATAATAAAAGAATAAATTACCTTCAGATTACTTATTAAGCCTTTTTTATTCTCACTTCTGTATGAGATTTTACAATTGATACCAATTCATTTAAAGACACTTATTTAGCACAAACTTTTTCTTATTTTGCATTTGTTATAATCCTTTTATTTCTGCTTCCTCTATGTGAGCTTGTTCAGTGTTTTGTAACAATGGAGGTGTGCACACACATTCACTTACATACCAAGTGACAAAATCTAAATAAAGCTCAGCTCTGTACAGCGCAACAGAAGCTTCTATTTATTGCTCTCGGGACTGTTTGTTCCAGGATCCAGTTCCCATTGGAATTATTAAAGCTGCCTTCCAGTAGCAGTTCTGTTAAAAACTTTTCAAACATAATAATACAAAAGAGTATGTTTCTAAGACTGAAGAAAATTAAGATGTTTGCATATTGCTATCACAACACACAGTATCTACTGTGTAGATTTTTCAAATGATACAGTCTATTTGTGGAAATATTTCCCAAACTTTCTGCTTTAAAAGTATGCAAGGCACGTGATTTATCCAAAATTGTTTGTTTTAGTTTAACTATGTGTATTACCTGCTTTTCTCCACATGTACAAAATCATTTAGGCAATGCACATTTTTTAAAAAAATCACTCCCAAGATTGAAAAATTACAAATGAAACTCCCATGAGTTTTTTTAAAAAGTGTCCAGGTTAAACAGTCATTTTTTTTAAACAATTAAGATCAGAGATAGCAGACTTTTCCAAGCAGAGTGTTCTCAAATTAGTACAGTTGTTACCACTTATTTCTTGTGGGCAGGGACAAATGAATCTGGGTCTACATAGCTTGAATAATAACAAATGCTTCCTTCTAACTGTTGCAATTATCCACTTGGAAATTTACAACACACAAATTGAGGGCAAAGTGAAAATCAAACAGGCTGGTCATGTTCCATTTTTCTATGAAGTTGCAAGACATAAAGAAGGAATTCCAAGAATGATAAAGGTTCAAAAGAACATAAAGTAAACAACCAGCTACAGATGTCCTCGTCAGTAAAGAGAATTGTATCCTTGCAATTTAATAGATGTGAGAACAAGAAACAGAAAAACTCCACCCAAATATCCAGAGAGATGTACTGGTTTTCAGTTGAAAAGAATTCACTTGCTGAAGTCCTTGTATATTGACCACTTTCATCTTAATAAATTTTTCTAGAGACAACTCTAAAAATTGTGTTGTGAAAAGATTCAGGCAATTTCAGCAACTGGGAAAGAACCTGACACAATGTGAGAACTCTATAATAATAGATGATACTTTATATACACATCTTTTACTTGATTGATGTACATAGACTGAAACTAATGTGTGAACTGACTACATTGAACAGTTCAATACACCAAGGTTCATTTAGTAGCAGCCTTTTCAGCTTGTAGATGTTGCAGTCATCAGGTGCTTAAAAGTTAGTGAAGAATTGTCATTATTTCTGCATAAATATGATCTAAAATATAAGTCCTAAAAAGAATAAAGATAACTCAATTAAATGAGTCAACAACATTGGACTTTTTTACTGAGGTAAATAATCCAAATCTTCATATTTGCATGGCAATGACTGGATTTGTGTTGTGAACAAATAATTTAGTAATGTTAGCAATGTGTTGTAGATTGACATTGATTTACATAAGTTAAACAATCTTTAACCACAAACATCTGGGTCTCAAGCAACTTACTTTCTGCCTGAGATTCAAACAAATCGGTTTGAAAATAGATTTACTATGAAATTAACTGCTGTCAGTGATGTCACATTGTACATTCTGCATCCCGTCATACTCTTCTAATGCTTCAATACTTTAAACCCATACCATTGTCAGATTCCTTCCACTTAGTTCTCTACTTCTACCATACCACGCTTTCCTCACCAAAATTAAGAGGAAAAGAAATACTTGCAAACAGGGAGCTTATTGAGCAAACACTAGGGCAGGGGTATCAAACTCAAGGCCTGTGGCCCGCATCCAGCCCATGGGGTGTTTAGATCTGGCCCGCAGGTCCACCCTGGAAACAGCAAAGGACCAACCTGGGGCACCTGCCAGGAAAAATGAAGCTCGAGAGGGCTGTGTGCAATCCTGAGCTCTGTTTTCACTGGCAGAGTTTTGCAGGAGCCTGTTGCAATGAAGTCCATTTTAGCTGGCAGAGCATTTGGGCCACAATTGACATTGAACTGGCCACATTCATCCCAGCCCTCCAATACGACCCTCAATGAATAGAATTTTATTATGGTCATAGACCAGCAATTGACAAGCATCTACTTACAAAAGTTATTGGGCCAATTCTATCCCAGCTGTCCTAAGTAAGGTGGGTGGGAGAGCCAAAGGGGGTATTGTGACACTAGTTAATACATCCCTATAATTTAAATGTGTATCACTGCCACCTCTCCAGCTATGGGTTGTGACTACTCTATTTTACTTTATTTAAACAGTTAGAGATTCTGCTTTTTAATATTTACACTCCTCCACAATAAATAATCTGATCAATGCGACCTTTGATGTTGAGTTTGACATCCCTGCACTAGAGTCTTTGAAGGTATAGAAATGGCAGAAAACAAAGTACTTTGATTAAAAGTGATCATGAAGTTCAACAACCAATATGAACTCAGGCTTTTATTGTTGAAAGAAATATGCATTTAAACTGTACAAACAGCTAAAGTAGCAGAATTTATAGCAGGCATGATAAAAAATAGTTAATACTGGAGCTTGAAATTTAATGAAAAATCATTATACTTCTCTGCTCCCTGAAGATTCTTTCTACCCTATAGGCAACAGAATTCAGCCTTTATGTTTCTATTTCAAATGTGATGCTGATGTTATCTATAAGCAAACAAAATATCCCATTTTTTTCTTAATATGAAAAATGTAGTGGAAACAAAAATGTTCTAACATAATTTAATTAGAACTTTTCATATACAGCATTGCAAAAGAAAACATTTTTGTCACATCCTCAAACTTTAACAAAGAAAGTAATTCATATTTAAAGAAATAAACCCTTATTTTATATTGAGGTTAACTATATTATCTCCTGTAGGTGAATATGAGGTTCATTGTAAACATATAAATAAGCAATGTATTTCAGTTCTCAAAGCTAACACCACCACTCATGGGTACCATCTGTTTATCATCTGTAATCTGTGATTGAGAATGTTATACTTATTACTGTAAATCCCTGCTTTTAAACTTGGCAATTTTAAGATGTGTGATGAATTCTGGGAGTTGAAAACCACACACCTTGAAAGCTGCCAATTTTGAAAAACATTGCTTTAGACAGATTTGTACCTTCTTTTCTTGTCTATGATTCAGCCTACAAACTCAAGTTGTCCAGCTGCAGAAACAGATAGATAATTATAGCCTGAATGGATTTTTAACCTCTTGCCCATGTTGGGGATTTGATTAATGTGATCTGTCTTTGCACCTGGCAAAACCTTAGCTGTTTTACTGAGAGCATATAAATCACAGTTAATCTCAGAGTCATAGCTGGATTTTGCTTAGATTTCAGGCTGGTTTGTTGCTGTGATGTACATATGCCACACTTTTGCAGAGTGAATCAGAAATCACTGGTTTTAAAGGCATACATTCTTCTCTATGCTACAGGAATAGTTGTCTTGTTAAAGCCACATAGTGCTACGTAACAGTAGCTATAGAAGGAAAGGATTCTGCTCAAATAGTAGATCAGTGCTTCTAAATAATGTCATAGTCATTAAACTGAGAGTCCTGCAATGATATGTAGTCCTGTTATGGGACAAGTACAAGAACCATTTTGGTACATATGAAGTTAATTACAAAGATCCAGCTAACCCAGAGCTTAACATTAGCAAATGCCTCTTCTAAAAATAAAGCACCTGTCCAGGAACATAAATCACAGATATGCTCTCTGCTTATATCAACTTAATGGAATTGTGGAATCATCACGTTATATTGGTTTAAATGCCCTAAATTTAAACAACTCTGAATAATTTCTAATGTCATATTTGTTTAGATTCTGTGAAATGAAATAGAGAGATATTTGTAATGTATATAATTGATATTAGTCCCATAGAGAGACATAAACAATTTATGAACATACGATAGAGTAATAGGTTTACACACAAACATGTTGGAAGTGAAGGACTAATTTTCTCTGAAGAGAAAACAAAGTAGAATATCCAGATACAAACTGAACTTTCAAAATAGCAAGGAATTTAGATCAACTGACAGTACTTAACCCTAACTACAAGTAGTCCTCAAGTTACAACCATTTGTTCAATTATTGTTTAGATACAGTGGCATTGAACAAGGGGGACTGCATGATCCCTGCAGTCACATAATTGCAATCTGGATGCTTAACGCCCAACATGCAATTATAATATCAACAAACCACAGTCCTGTGATCGTGATTTGTGATATTTCCTTTTAGCTTCTTACAAGTAGAAGCAATGGGGAAGCCAGCAGGAACTCAGAATTCAGACACATCCTTGCTTAATAACCCATGTGATCTTGTTTACTAATGATAACGGGTTGCTGGAATTGCTGTTGTTAAGTAGCATGGTCACATGATGATGTACGCTTAATGACTATATCATTGCAGGCATAAGTAACCAGATCCACATGTGTAGAGTTCAACTTTATTGTATTTTGTCTATAATACAGAAATCTCTCCAGATTGCTTACCTTCCCTTGAGAACAGATAGGTAAGATTTGAGATGGAAAGGAATCAGTTCTGGATCTTTTATGACTGCACAATGATTCAAGACTAATTGCTCACTTGTTTCCTCTTCCCTGCCAGGCAGAGCAATTCCAACAATCACTTAGTCCCAATTGCTATTGTAACCTGAGGACAAATCTGTGCACTTCATTTTGATCTACATACCACTAAAATTCTCATGTCATGATCTTTAACTGAAAAATGCTACATCATAGAGAAACTATTTTTAACAAAAACATTTCAAATAGGTTAACTGAGATTCATGAATCCTGAAATAGGAATAAAATTTTGAAAAGTGACTGCTGTAATCCTACTGACTGCTGCTGTGCTGTTGCTGTGTTGCGATCTTTTCAATATTCCATGACAATTTCCCAGCCAAACTTGCAATCCCTTGTTCCTCCTCTCACCCAACATTAACCACTTACATGCCAGCTGGAAAGGAAAGGGAAGTGGGAGGAAAGGAAGGGAGGGGTGGGAATAGAGAAGAAGTCCTAAGATATTTTCTGATCCATGTGATTCTCCCCACCTGTATCCACCACCAATTTGTGCTGCCTTGTGAGTGCCTTCCCTGACTTGTGGCACTTCTTGCACATCCCCAGGCACCCTCACCAACCTTCAACAACTGTCTGCCTTCTCTGACCCATTAGGCCTCTTGCATACCCCATGCACTCTTCCTGCTCCATGCCATCCACCCATACTCACACAATGTACCTGATCTGCACAGCACTACTCACATACTCCCAAGCACTGGCCAGACATCATATAATGCCACATAACTCCCATGACCAATACAGCACCTCTCATACAGCTTCAAGCACCCTCACACACACATCTTGATCCATACCACCTATCCATTCTGCACACCCCGCCCTTCCTATATGGCATCACTTGCACTCAACAAAGTACTCTTCCCAACGTATGTAGCATCTTGTGCATCCCCTTGTGCAACTCTGATCCACATCCAATGCTAGGGCTAGCAAAGAAAGCAAAGCCAAGAGAGTTTATCTTTCCTTCTCTTTCCAGCATTAACATTTAGTATATTGTTGCTAATGCTGGGAGAAGGCTAGCAACTATACAGGGAAGGAAAAATATGAGAATTTCTCCTTGCTAGTGGTAGTCTTTCCTCCCCCAGTGTTAGCTGGGATATGCTGCTAATGCTGGTGTACGGAAGGCTAACAGAAAAAGATAGAAACTTGTTGAATTCTGCCATATTTCTGGTACAGAAATGGAGCAGCCTGTCCTCTTTCTGTACCCCAATCTTCTGGGCTCTGGAGATCTTCAAAAGATATGTGCGGGATCAATGAATGGGAGTGGCAGATGGAGAAAAGGCCCAAGAGGCTATAGGGACTCCCAAGGGATAGGAAGCAGAGTATGGTAGTGTTGGAAGAAATGTCCATCTGGGTTCAGTTCCAAGTGGGGATAAAGACGCTGGGAAAATGGAGGCTATTTGGAAAGATGGTTTATTGGTGAACAGGTCCACATGGTTTGAGGTCCTGGGCAAAAAGGCACATGGGTCAGAGAGATAGATTTATACCCTCTCTTGAGCTGTGACCTTGCTTCCTGTTCCTGTGGCAAAGGCAAATTGTAGACTCCCATGTGGCCATGTGGGGTCATGGGTCATGATTCAAGTTTGACAAGCTTTTGGGCTTTGTTTGTGCCATGTGATGAGTTGGGTAATCCTATCATGTCCTGAGGGTGAAGGTCTTTTGTGTTGTAGATAAGCTGGCCCAGTCTTTTGTTTTGTAGCTGCTTGGGGGAGGGGGCAAGGAGTTGAGGCTCTGAGTTGGTCTTTAGAAACATGTTTCTCCTTTAGGGGAAATATAATATTTTGCCTTTTTAGTATTTCATAAAATATTTTATTCTCCTAGGAGAAGTGTGGGTGCTCTTACAGTGTATTTCTTGTACTCCAATGAGTTGGGCTTCAATTCCTTTGTTTGACAGGATTTTCAAAAATATGAAGCCTCTTTTGTGTGGATAACAGTTCTTCCATATCTGTGTCAAGGTCAATTTTGTAGTCTCTTCACTGCCAATAGGGTATGTGTGTAAGTGTCCATGTTATAATTTAAAAATGTTTTGTTACACCCAGTCCTGTTCCCTGAATGTAACAAATTACACCCCAGAACAAGAACCACAATCAGTTTCTCGGTAATTAAAAACAACCGTAAGCTGCTCCCCCTGCTGGCTCATTAGGGTCAGCATTCAAAACTAAGTCAGCCCTAGCCTTGCCTCATCCCTAAGAATTTCCATGTGGAGAACATGTAGGCTGGTGACCTTTCACTCTCCTTTTTTAGGAAGGAACTCCTGCATGAAGAAAGGAAGCCACAGCCTCCTGCTTTTTCCTCAGACACAGAGGAGAGAGAGGAGAGGGGGCAGAGAGGGAGGGAGAGAGAAATGAGAGAGCTGGAGAAATGAGAGAAAGAGAGGGAAAAGAGAAGGAGGTAAAGAGAGAAATGAGACATTAAGGAGATAGAAGGGGGAGAGAAAGAGAGGGGGGAGAGAGGGAGGGATAGGAAAAAGAGAGAAAAACATAAACGGGAGGGAGAGAAACATTTCCTTACCCTCCTCCCTGTAACTGCCACTGGCCCTGTCTTGCTGCTTCCACTTCCACTTCATCTTATTTATGCAAATTCCCCGAGAAGTAGGTCCAATGTATGCACAGCAGAGGTGAATCAAAGAAACGCATATAGATGCCTTTTTCAGAGCAGGCCAAAAGGTGCTAATCAGTGGAGCATTGCCCCCCCCCCTTAGGCTGGTGGTCAGCAAATTCAAAAGGGACCCCAACTGAGAATCACTGCCATAGATTGTTGGTTCACAGAATATCCATTTCTGTAGTGTTAACTAATTTAGCTATTTTTAGTACAGGGATGGATTTGTATTGGAAGCATTTTTTTTTAAAATGTGTTTTTTTTTTTTTTTGTAGACTTCAAGTCTTGAACACCCAAAAATTAGTACAGGAAAAAAAAAATCATGGAAGATCATTCCAAGAGGCCTGGACAGTCATTTGGAGTGATTTGCAGTGGGAAAGCATTATGTACTTTGTGTAATGAAAGTGTTGTGTGTCACACATCAAGTGTCAGACAGCTCTTTGACACCAACGACAAAAATGTTGCCAAATTTGGTGCAACTGAAAGAAAAGAGTTTATTGAAGGGAAATTGAGGAAATATCATTCCCAGTCTCTTAGTTTTTCAAACTATCTTTCCAGAACAAACCATCTGACAGCTGCCAGTTTTCAAATTTCACTGTGCATAGCAAAACATGGCAAGCTGCACTCTGATGATGTTGTCAAATGGCCACGTTGTCTGGGTGCAATTCACTTTTCCATGATTTCTCAAACAGGGATAAAATTATTTAACTGAGGTGCCACTTAGCAGAAATACTGTTAAAAATAGAGTCCAGTGCATGGTAAGTGATGTTAGTGAACAGCTTACTGCTGACTTACAAAAGGCAGCCTGTTACTCCATGTGCGTGGATGAAAGCACAGATGTAAATAATCATGCAAGACTAGCAACAATTTTGCATTATACTATTGGTGACATCATGAGAGCTGGTGAAACGAATGTCTTTGCCGTAAAAAACACAAGGGATAGATATCTACAATGCTGAAATGGAGGCTTTTTTGTTACAAAACATAAGACCAGAAAAAGTGGTCTTAATTACTAGTGATGGGGCACCTTCTATGATGGAGGCAGTATCTGGCTTCATACAGTTATTTGTTAAAGAAACAAAACATCAAGTCATTCAGTTCCATTGTATTATACATCAAGAAGCTCTTTGTGCCAAGGAA
>JAEANM010000114.1:0-45875 GCA_017656035.1 Myanophis thanlyinensis | reverse complement strand
GTGTGTGTGTGTGTGTGTGTATACAGTTTAAGTGGTTCTTAAAAGAATCCACTAATAAGAAAACACAATACTTAAAACATGTAATACAATTACCCATTTCTTATGCTGGTCTATGACCATAATAAAGATTTGATTTGATTATCCATTTAGAAAAAAAACTGACACAAAACCCCCCAAGTAAAACAATGTATGAAATAGCAGAGAAGTCTTAAAATACTGTAAATTATCAGAACATTTAGGTAACTCCAATTGTTCAAATATCCATGTTTTTTTCTAGCCATTTGAAGTGAAAGAATATTGCAACCTGACAAATATCATGTGGACATCATTCTGTTTTGTGCTCATTTCTTGAGTTAAGGAAAAGATTCTGTAAGACCAAGAAATTAGGGTGCCTTAATAAAACAGTTTGGGATTTACTGAAAGTAGGGAAAGCTTTCTCTGCTGGAAGCAACTTTAGGTTTTCTGTATTTTATAATTGTTTATCAGTAAAGATGACTGCATCCATTCTATTTGCAATCTACACTGAATTCATTCAGAAACAAAAATTATACAAAATAGGTAGAGCTCAGAGGTGAAATTAAGCAGGTTCTAGCCTGCTTAAATTTTCTAAGCAGTTCAGAGAACCAGTTGTTAGAAGAAATCTCCTTTTGTTTTTTTCTACTTTACAGGGTTAATCCTGTAAGGAAGGCAGGAAAAAACATTCTGGTGTTGTTTCTAGCCTAATCTTTATTTTCCTGCTTGCAGAAATTGACCACCCAGTCACATGACCTCACCCCCCAGCCACACACCCCAAGCCATGCCCACAGAACTGGTAGTAAAAAAAATTGAATTCCACCACTGATAGAGCTGATGTTTGCCTCAGCACAATTTCTGCTAATCTTGAACCAAGTTCAATATTTGATTAGTACCCCTCCCTCTTATTTTTGTTCAGGTGTAGTGAACTGAGAGGAGACATCAATTGAGCACTCAGGAAATCCATCTCTTGCCAATATCACTCAAATAGTATTAGCTTCTCACAAACCATTGCATGTTCAACACATCTATCTAGAAATAGGAAAGCTGAGTCAGGCTTTGCGAAAATTGGCTTCCATTTGGACCCACACATTATCAATATCCTGGTTTAACCAGCTTTGCTCTAGCAATTATTTGCACAAAATAATCCAGACATAAATGTCTGTAGGGCAGCTTATATTGCTAGAGTAATGTTGGCAAGGATGCTTGTGATATTCACAGCAATTAGATGGTGAACACTCTGGATTTATAAAACCTGAATGGGATTCCTGCAACAATTGATATGACTTTAAGTTCAATTCCTTTACAGAACCATGCCACACACTCTTGACTGTTGATAAGTTAAGTTTCCATTAAGATAAGGGATACTTCCTCTTCAGCCAGACATATCCCTCATCCTCATTCCTTTCAAAAAGCGGACATATTCTTGAAAAGGTCAGAAAGACAAATTTGTCTGCTCTTTCTTTGTTTTTTCCATGCAAAACGGATGCTCTGCCCTTATACTGTAAAAAGGGCTCAACCTGCAATTATTAATTAGCACGCAGAAAGACCCAATCTCCAATGGCTACTATAAAAGATTATTGAATAGCAAAATTGGGCAATGTTAGAAAATAATCAAGACAAGATAAGCAAATAGCCTGTTTTAGAGTAAGAATGTTACATCTCTATGTGTGTCAGATCTAAGAGTCATGTTTCAAAAATGTATACTGTCTTTCTTGGCAGATCTTTTCCTTTAACCAAAATTTTTTGCAAATGTGTCAAGATACTCTTTGAACTTTGAATATAAGAATACCCTTTATATTCTAATATATTCCATGTTCTAAGTATCTCTCTTCAAGTTATCAAAATATATATTTTAAAAAGCCAGAAAAGACATCCAGAGATATTGGTTAGGTAGTTGCCTATTGCTTCCTTGGAGTTTACAGCTCCATAGAATAAATGATAGCTGTTTTTCTGAATATTAATGAGAAGTAACAGGCAGATACAGCATTAATTCTTTTGAAAGGATTTCCTATGCATATAACCTGTCCCGCACCAGAATATGCTCTTCCCTTCTGTTCCTTTTCTCTCTTTTTCTTCTCTGTCCCCATCCCTCACTCTTTACTCTCAACAATATTGCCCTATAACAAGCATTTTGGGGACAACAGCTGAAATCTACTACATGCAAACTAACATTTGCAATCCAGATCAGTAAAGCAACTTCTCTTTCTTATTCTCCAAATCTCTCTTGCCCTCAAAAGTTGTACGTTCATCTCTTGTTTTCCCTCCCATCACCATCACCATCACCATCACCATCACTATCACCATATAATCTGGAAGAAAGAAAGAATGCAATATATGCTTGCTTGTTCAGTCATCTTTGGAAAGGAACAACTCCTGGTGCTTTTCTCAAAAATTCACTTTGTCAGTACTACCTGTGAAAGGAGGAGGGCTTAGCAAATTAGTCATCAAGGGAATCTTTTCATCGCTGCCATATTGTTGCCAAGAGGAAGGAATGAAAGAATATGGGAGAAAACTGACCACAACAGAAGATAAAAAAGCAGCAGCAATTAAGTAGTACAACAGTAACAGTAATAATAGCAGTAGTTTATCATTAATTGGTAGGAAAACTAGCAACCTTGACCTCACACATTTTCCTTTCAAAACTTAAAAAGTTTCCAAACAGCATTGTATGAAAAAACACCATGGCATATTGTAGGTGCCTCATTCCCTCATACTTTCTTGTGCTACATACTTTTTAAAAGATTGACTCTAATTTTTACACAGAGGAAACATTTTGCCTTCAAAATGAGCAAAGCCAGCTCAGTTGATGCCAACTTCTGAATAGTTAACTTGTTATTTAAAAAAATCACTTTTTGAAAGCTTGCTGATGTATATTAATGGGCTGACAGAGAAGGAAAATTGAGAGATACTAATTTATGCAGGTGTTCAACCAGCTGCTGCAACTGCATTTCAGTTTCTTAGAACTGAATTGCATAAAAACAGTATCTTTTTGACATATTTTATTAAGGATGGATTGATCTGTTCAGTCTCTCATCACAAAATAGGTTTTAGGGAATTGGTTAAAGCTATTTCTAGGTTTGATAAACTGGGGCATAGTCTTATCTGTGAACCTATTTTGTTTATATTGGCTTATAATTTTCTGACATTTTAACTGCTGCAGAATTTAAGAATCATGCAAATGATTTTGAATAAAGCTGCCTAAGTTTTGAGAACTTTTGAGAAGTTTTTATTAGTGAGAAACTATGGATAAGTAGAAGGATCGATCTGTAACAGCCAATTAATAATATGATGTATTGCAGTGGTTCTCAACTTTTTCTTCACCATGTACCCCCTTTAAATACCTTTTGTAGTCACGGACCATGGTCATAAACCGCCCCAAGACTAAATTCAAGATTTAAATAACATTTCTTCAAGCCTTTGTAGATCCCCTGAGATGACACTGTGCCATCCCAGGGGTCCACGGACCAAAGGTTGAGAACCACTGATGTATTGAATGCACTAATTTTGAGCAGCAATTCTCTATATGACTTAAAGCATAAAGAACATTTGACTTATCTTCAGTCTTTTGAATTGGAGGGTGTACTTTTAAGTTAGAAAACTTACAATAAGGGATCCATTATTATTTTAAAACTGCTGTACATCTTCCTCTTTCTTCTTGTATCTTTAAAACAAAAGGAAAACAGGGACCTTCTAACTATAGCTGCGAGAAGAAAGAGACTTTCTTTACATTTATCAGGTACATATAAAATGATGCTGGATGCAGTTTGTTATAAAGAGCTATGAATAACTGAATTCCCTTCATTATAAAATTTGTATGTATATGTATAAATACATATAAATACATACACAGCTTTAATCAAAACATAATGCATAATGCATTATAGATTCTATTTCTCCAAACCATATTATGGTACAAAAATGTCAAGTAATCTTTTCAAAGTCGTCCTGCTGATATGACATATTGGATTATTCTTAGAGCCCCATCCTTTACCACTATCTTCAGATATCTTGGATCTACTTATAGGATGGGAACTGTACTTCAACATATCTGGAAAGCAAAAAATTGTGGAAGACTAATTTAGAGCTTCTTTTTTTCCCCCATGATAACACTTTCATATATGAATGTGATGCCATTATAAAACCTAATCACACTTTCAAAAGGGTTATTTGGGGTTATATTGTTAAAGGAATAGATTTTTCTTCTTTACCTTGTTATTGGTTGCTAATAGTATTTGGAAAGATAACTCTAATATCTGGTCTACATGTAGTCAGAAAAATTTTATAAAACTAATTTAAAACTAGAAACAGATGAATGCCTTACACTGGATTCATTTACCTATAATACTGTCCTGCTATACTGTAAATACTGTCCTGCTATACTGTACCCTCTATGACTTAGGAATCCACTTTATTACTCCTTAACTGGTAAACTACCAAGGATATAAAGCATTTTTAATATACAGTTATTATTAGATTTGTAAGATTCAATCTTCTTAAACATAATTAAATTTTGTTATACTTCCTATAAAATTTTTGTAAAAGATTTTGATTATCTAATGATGAATTTATCACCAAGTGTATTATTTTATTTTGTTTCATTTTTACTATATTTTTAATGTGCTTTTATTTGCTATCTGGTCAATGGTAATAATAAAACCATTCATATTCATACCAACAAAAATGTTCATGATATATTTATTACCCAATCCTACAAATGGAACAATGTCGTCTTGTATATTAATCAATCCATAAATTATTTCAGATTAAACAGACAGAAAATGCTATTCAGGCTACTGAGTATAACCCTCTGCATAGCATATTTCATAATATAATGATGACTGCAATGGTATATCTTTCCAGTGTAGCCAAAGAGACTGAAAATTGCTCCAAAAAAAATCACATGGAAATTAATTAGTATAGTAATATCAACCCAGACTATATTTTTCCAGATTATATTCCAAGAAAACATCCCTACCATTGTTCTACCATGTCTATGTAGCAATGAACATGACTGTATGTTAGTTCCTAATTAAAAACATTACATTTATCCTTATTTTTAATGATTTAAAAAACTTCTGTGAATGATGCAACAATATTGTTAGCTTTTCTGAACCTCACAGAATACAAACACAAGGCACGACAAATAGGCACATCAATCAATAATTAGATGCTCAAATCCCTTATGACAAGAATGGAAATTCAGGGTCCTTTGTCCATTCCTTTTGTAAACAATCTAGAAAATGTATACAGATGTGTACATCAGTAAATGGCTTAGCCTGAATGGGTACAGCTCTGAAATACCTAGAGCCTTTGCCTATTATACTATATCGTGGAGACAAATTTATGGGTGGACTCAAAAACAAATCTTGATAAAAGACTACATTTAAAAAAGGGAAAAGGATAAGCTTTTAGCCACATAAAACTGTAAGCTGCTATTTAGTACTGTTGAACATTCACTTGTACACTTAACTAGAATATATTTCAGAATACAAAAAAGCTCCAGTAGAAATAATCTTCTATAAATATTTTGCTCATTTGCTTACTCTGAAAGAAACTGCTGCCAGCCAGTACAGATCTTAGTTGTTTGATCTATTTTGTCCAAACATGTGTGCTTAGTAAATTACATATTGTAAGCAACCTCAGGGGGCACAGTCCCATCCTAGTTAATTCATTTTTTTGCATTTTGATGGGGAGCACAATAGCATGGAATAATCCAAAAGTAGCTCCCAGTTGCTAAGTTTTTATGCCATTAGTTGCTGCTGATTTTCAGTAGATACGCCACTTCTGTCCTGCTTAATGATTTAATTTTAAATATTAATGATGGATGCATGGCTTTGTGTATAGAGATAACAATATCTACTGCTGCTTCTCACTAAGGTCCTACTAAAAATGCAAGAGGAATTGTGCAAGAGCTACTTACTAGTTTAAAGCATGTTAATCAACTTTTAAACAGCTATTACCCAACATGAATCTAGAATACTGTAAACTATCCAAGAATACGTAAAAAGGCAAGTGAGTGCAGCTGGAATCTGCACAAAAGCACAAAGCAATTACTTTATACCATACACATCTTTTTTTAAAGTTTGTTTTGTTTTGTTTTTAAAAAGCAGGACTGCCAATATGATGCCCCAAAATATTGCCAAAAATTGTGGCATATGTTTGCTTTATCAAAGTTCAAAAATAGATTTCATGCAAAACATGCCTCCCACCTGTGCTCCCTATTCCAAATTCTGGAAAAATTGACAGATATACGCATGCGTGCATGCATGCATACACACACACACACACACACACATACACATTCAGGTTTGTGATACAGAATGTCCAATCTCCTATAGTCTTTGCCCCCATTCCTTATTGACTCCCTACTGCTGCTTGAAAGCATTTTTGTTTCTGTTCTTCAGCCAAACCCTGCCAATGCCAGAGTTACATCCATGGATGGAAAAGGCCCACTTTAAAATAGGAAATGCTATTTCAGAAGCAACATTTCTCTCCATTTTGCATGAAGAATTAGTCTACTCAGAGAAAGGATTTTTGGCTTGATCTGCCTCCCAGCTGCTATAAGCATAGTACCATACTAATAAGGACACCCAAATACAGAATTGTCAGTAGGCTAGCAGTAAGGACTTGGAAGGCACTGGAAGCTTGCCATCATAAGGGACAGTGGAAAGTGACATAATGCTAGCAAGTTATTTTCTTTAATTTTTGCAAAGATCGGGAAAGGATGTGCTTTTCAGGATGAACCTGAGGGGGCAAGGCTAGGCACTCACTTTTGGCTAGCTGACATGGGTGTCAAACTCACTGCGTCACGTTGCTGTCATGTGACATTTCGTGACATTTTTCCCACGTAGTGGCTGTGGCATGCACGTGATGCATCCGGCCTTGGGGCCGCCAATTTGACACCCCACTAGCAAGTAAGTATTGACTGATAGCCATTTCTCTGTTCTCAACTATTAGGCAGAAAAGATAAATGTGGTTCGTGGTTTTCTTGAATTTTACTCTCAACCATAGATTGCAGGGGAGCCCTTGCTGATAGTTGAATAGATCTGAAAATACAGTCTTAGATCTTAATTTGATTTTAGTGATATTTTAAGTTGGGTTCAGAAAGATTAGAAGGTGGCACAGGAGGTGGCACAGGAGATGGGCTGCAAGAAAAGTGTGAAAAGTAATATTGTCCTGTAATGCATATAATGTAGACAATGTTCCTATTAGGCCATTGACTCCAACTCAATACATACAGTAGTTCCAAGTCAAAGCATCCCCAACAGATGATTGTCTAGACTCTGCTTGAAGAACCAAACAGTGGGAACATTACTTCTCTGAATAATTCTTTTGATAACTGAACTGCTCTTATTATGAAGGGATTTTTTTTTCTACCATTCAGTTAGATTCTGTCATATATTGTATCAGTGAAAAGTAGTTGTTTATAAAAGATCATTTGTTTTCTTATATGCTCTTTTTGGAGATAAAATGAGCTCCAAACAGATAAGCAAAACTATGACCTAGCTAATTAGGTCTTTGTGAGAAAGGACAAGATTGTAAAATGTTCTACATGCTGAAAATAATTTAAAATGATTAACAATTATGCTGCAATGTGTTCCAAGATAATTATTGATAACAATATTTAAAAATGAATATAAAGATCTAACCAATTTAAGAGTTAACATGACAGTCACTTCCTTAAAGATAAAAAAAATAAAGTGTCTTTATGGGAGGTAGTGTTAGATTTTCTGTGTTTGATATTCAATAGATATTGGCATAATTAATTCTTAGATATAAAATGAAATTGCCTTAAAGTTATGATTAAAAAATAAGCAATCTATATATATATATATATAAATGGATATGTGTGTGTATGTTCCAGCATCACTCTGGAATGCCTCGACCAATTTCAACCAAACTTGGTACACAGATGATTTACTCTCTGGAAACAAATACTGTGGCAGTAAGGCACCCCGAGTACCCCTAGGTGTGTGTGTGTGTCTGAGCTTACACTCATCGAGGCGGATCAAGGAGAACTTGGCAGAACACAGAGGTAGCCTCAGCGGGTCACAAAGGAGAGTGTGGCCTGATTGCCTGGGCCGGATCATGTGGTGTGGAAGCCAATGGTGGTGGTGGGAAACACATAAACCTGGAGGCCATCTTTCACGAGAGGGTGAATGAGTCTCTTGCCTCCCCTTATGGAAGGTTGGGTGTAAGGTTAAAAAGAGGGCGAACCGAGATGAAAAAAAGGTGGCTTGACGGGCGGGTGAGTGAGCCTTTTGCCTTTCATTATGGAATGTTGGATGTGAGGTTAAAAAGAGTGCAAAGTGAGATGAAAGAAAGGCAGCTTGCAGTTCACACTATAGATATAATTAATTCCTTTTCCTGTCTAATACAGGATTGGGATAAATAGCCAGGCAACGCTGGGTTATCATCTAGTATATAAATAAAATATCAGTACAATGTAAATGAAAAAGTCCTCACATAGAACAGATTGTCAAATATCTATCAGATGTCAAAAGAGAATGACTTAGAAAGCTTATCAACACATATGGTATTGGAAACAAAACAACGTTATGGTACAAGCTGAGTAATTTCCTAAATGCACTGGATACACGATAGTTCAATAAGGTGATGTGCTGGAGATATTACTGTAAAGCCTGAATTCAATGCAATTATGCAAAATTACTATCCAGTATCTCTTAGAGGAGGAAATAAATGATTGAAGGTCTTTCTTATTTCTTTATTAATGGTACTTTTATGCTGCTTCAATTGGATGAATCCATTAGCTTACAATTACAATAAAACATATAACATATGACAATATAAATAATACAACCTATAAAGTCATAAACAATCAACCCAATTAATTCATAACATCATAATAAATAATAGTGCCACATACTTCCTAGGGTACCAATTATTGGATCCTTAATTCTTCCTTGAATAAACAATTTTAGTAATTTTTAATTATTAATAGTAAGGATGCAGTTTCTAAGGATAGGAAAAAGGTAAGGAATGAAAAATAGATGGTACTTGTCTTTACAGTCTATTTTGCAACATATACAAATTTATAACATTTAAGATTTTTTTCTTAAATCTTAAAGGAACATTATTTTAGTAAATAGCACACACTCATTGAAAAATATCATACTGTACATTTCCAATGTAACTTCATATACATCATTACACTTTAACAAACTATTCATTCTTTAACATTTACATTTTCTTACTGAGAAGATAATGTCCACAGGCAAGGCAAAAAGGGACAAATGGAAACATGTACATGATTATCTCACGATAAATACCACAATTTACATCAAACACTGTGATACAAGTACATACTTTTATGTGATTACATGATCTATACTCATTTTGAGATTGTTATAGTTTGTTTTGTATGCCACTATAATGTTTCAATTTATGTGAAAAAATATGTCTGTACCTGCATTTCACAGGAAAGAATAGTTATAAAATATGCTCAAATTTGTTCGAATTGTTGTTAGACATCAAAAGCAAAATAAAAACACTGAAATAAAATAAAAAACACAAATAATCTTTCATCTACTTGAAAAGAGTTAAACTGATAAACTAACAAGTAAGTAGCCAGTTTCCAAGCCATCAATACACAGAGGAATGTAGAATAAAGATCAGAATTTATTGTGGATTTAAAAAAAAACCCTGCAAAAGCATGATTGGGATCATTGCAAATATTGATAGGCTAGGAAGGTCATACCCCCACTTCATCCATTTCTGCTCTTTCCCAACATCTGGTATGGACACTGGGAAGGATACCATTGAAATGATCATAGATATGTGGTACCCATAGAGGTCTCATTTTGCATAATTCTGCCAATTTTGTCTCCCTTTTGGATGGAGAAAGTCAGTTCTCCTCATGGTCATTGGTTTGAACGACAGGCTCATTGGGCGCATTATTTTAATCCCATTAAAACTTGGAATGTTTAAAGCTAAATTAAATCCATTGCAAAGGTATTTCATTCACCAATAAGATAACTCCCTGTTCTTTAATCAGTTAAGAGTACAGTGGAATCTTGGGCCACAACCGTAATTGGTTCCAGAATTTCAGTCAGCACCAGGTTTGGTCATGACCGGAAGCAAGATGGACTGCGCATTCGCATAGAAAAAAAAAACGCTGCAGAAGGCAAAATCAGAGAAATGCCATGCCATTTGATCACTGCCCAAATTTTTGTTCATGACCAGATGCGAAGAGTTTTTTAATGTTTTGGTCAGGACCTGATTTGGTCATGGTCAGAAGCGTTTGTGACCCAAGGCTCCACTGTATTCTGAGAACAGAATCAGGGTCTGGCCCGTGAAGTATTGGTAATTTATTTCCAAATCTTCTGATTCTCAGAGGCAGACATTGGTTTCTAATAATAAAAAAACCCCAAGATATAGCCTGTCAGCTGATCTTCTACCACTGCTGCAACTGAATGAGAAAAGGGAAAAGCAAACAGGTAATACAAATAGTGGTAATACTGGTGATATTAAACACCAGGATCAACTGTTGGAAAAAACAGCAATTGTACTATATGCTGGCTATGTATTTATAAATGGTAAGGAAGTTGTGCTAATGTTTAATTTTTGGAGAGATGTATAAGAAGGGATGCCATTAACAGGGGCTGCATATGTGTGCATAGGATGTGACTGTGAATATTAAATGGGGAGGGGGATTCTATTAAATGGGCAGGGGGAGTGAGAGACAGTGAGTGAGAGAGATAACCGGTATAGTTGGGGCCTTAGTACAAAAGCTAGTATGACTGCCCAGAGAAATGTCTCAAAGCCAGTGAAAATTTTATCTGATTTTCCTCATGTAAATGATGAAATATTTTCACTGAAACATCATGGAAAGGGTAGATAATTTTTTTTTAAAGGAAGCTTTTGTTTCTATAGGAAAAGAGCAAAAAGAGGCCTCCTCTTTCTACAGGCCAATTTCTCTTAGTTGCAGATCTTGACAAGCTAGCCCTGGGTGATTGAGTTCTTCCTTTCTCTCCTCTTCAGCCTTTTCATGGCTTCATTAGCATTAAAATCATACTCTTACAATGCATCTGCCATGCAGATCCTTTCTAGCCAAAACAGCCTCTCTCAAGCTGTGACTGCATCTGCAGGTGACACCTGTGTTCCTTTTGAAGGCAACCTTGGGGAGAATAAATCCAACCCTTTTATGTAATGACAAAACCCCTTTTAAGGTGAAAGATTTAGTATTTATCCAAATACAGGAAATGTAATCCCTGTATTTTCTGAAGATCTACTGCTAGTTAGTAACTAAACAAACACAATGGATACTATTGAAGCACTATCAGTTGGGTTTTACCAAAAGCGATTCCTTAAAAAAACAAATACAAATACAAATTAGGAACTTTGATAAAAAAATGTTACCAGAAGTCCTGAATTCAAATTTCTTTCAAGCATGGTGACTCAGAGCTGGTCACAGCATGCTTTCATTACCTCACAGGATTGTTCATGAGTCCATGTGTGTTGCCTCAAGTAGCTTGCAGGAATGAATAGCAGGATAAAACCCCCAAAAAGTGAAATGTCAAACAGGAAAATAGGTGATCTTCCTTACAGAGTTATTCTGAAAATCAGTGTAACAGAAAATGGAAAAGTATAATGGGATAATTATTTAGATTGTTAATCTTTCAGCCCAGAGCTTCAGGCATAAAGTAGCACACTGAAAATAAGGCTATTGAAGGGGAAAAGGACTGAACCCCTGTACAAACGTTCAGTGTGAGTTTCCTTTGGCAGACTGTAGGGCAAGGGTCTCCAAACTTAGCAATTAAGTGACTTGTGGACTTCAACTCCCAGAATCCCTCAGCTAGCAAAAGCTGGCTGAAGGGATTCTGGGAGTTGAAGTCCACAAGTCACTTAATTGCCAAGTTTGGAGACCGCTGCCAGTGTAGGGGCTATATAAGGCCACACTGCTAGGTATAAATGTTGCTTATGTTACATGACTCTGTGTGCGTCATATACAAAGATATCCATACACACACAAGTGAAACAAATGTACAGAGGAGCAAACACTGAAAATGCAGAATGAGCAAGAAATAAAAGAGAAGGTTTTTCCATTCTTCTACAAGAGACAGGAAGAAGCTACTTTGCAAAATATCTTTTGAGAGGAGAAGATACTTAACCTTCACCAAGAATCCCATTGCTTCTCAGTTAGCTCTCCTCTAATGAGTCTCCTTACAGGTTCCTGCCACCTGTACACCAATGGAAATGAATTAAAAAGAAAACTACTCCAGTCAAAGGCACAGGAAAAAACAGGGCAATTTCAAAAGTGTAGGCCCCCCTCTTAGTCTTACTGAAGCTTACCAAGCAAAGTATAAGAACATTGTCAAATGATATATGAATCTTTCATGTTTGTGTACGTGAAACCATGGTGTGTATATATAACTATACATACATAATAATTTCACTGATACTGATATGATTATTTGTTTCATTTAGATCATATTCTTCTATCAAGCATTTCTAGGCTTGCAACAATCGGAATATACTGGGAAAGATGAAGGCCAGTGAGATTTATATCACTGCAGCAAGGCAAATTTTATAGTGTCTGCAGTGGAATTTGCTTCACCTAGCTGAGAGCTGCAAATATCATCATAATAGGCCCAGCTCAGTCAGAATTGAAATAAGAACATCTTAAAAGAAAAAAAAACTTTTAACAGTCTTAAAATGGGAAGCTTCTATAAAACCAGAAGGCAAAAATCTATTTTAAATGAAAGTTACTATAATAATCTGGAAAAAAATGTTCCACTGAATGTTGGCATATTTGGAACAGGAACAACTGGTTTACCAGATCATGAAATATTTGATGAATAAATACTGAATCACAAGACATAAAAAATGAGAGACAAAAGGTGCAGTTATTCCATGTAAAGCTAGATAGATACAATATAGCTTGATTTTTCCCTGATTTTCTTCCACAGACTTTTGCTAATGGTAAGATTTGGGATGGGAAACACAGAACACGCCACATATTGCCAAGCTCTGGCTTCCATTAGTCGCAGCCAACATCGCTATTGGTGTTGCTGATGTCCAGCAATTTCTGGCAGAAGGTAGTTCTGGAAGCAACATAAGTTACTCATACAAGGATGTGCTGAGTCAAGGCTAGCAAGGTTTTAACACATCATGTTCTAAACCTATGTTCTGTTGACTTAAACAGCTTGCAGATTGCTTCTGCACTAAGAGGTCTAAGAGGAATCCATTTCATTTACTCAGGCATTTATTACTACAGGTAGTTCTCTCTTATGACCATAACTGAACTCAAAATTTCCATTGCTAAGTAAGACACTTGTTAGATGAGTTTTGCCCCATTTTATGACCTTTCTTGGCACAGATGTTAAGTGAATCATTGCAGTTGTTAAGTTAGTAACACTGTTGTTAAATGACTCAGACTTCCCATTGACTTTGCTTGTCAGAAGGTCGCAAAAGATGATCACATGATCCCGGGACACTGCAAATACATGCCAGTTGCCAAGCATCCAAATTTTGATCATGTGACCATGGAGAAGCTGCAACGATTGTAAGTGTGAAAAACTGTCATAAGTCACTTTTTTCAGTGCTGTTGTAACTTCAAATGATCACTAAATGAATGGTTGTAAATTGAGCACTTCCTGTAACTCCTCCTTTTGGTATGACCAGTTTCTCAGGTAGTTTACCGAATAGCACTGGAAGAAGCCATTCAATAAGCATGATCAAGAAGGACTAGTCTCTTACTTAGGAACCGTAACAACTTTTATATACTTCTTTAGAAGATTCAGAAGACTCGTACCAACCCAGTAAGAATCTGGTTAAAAGAATCTGTTGGCTAAAATGGATATCAACAAGAAAATATGTTTATAATTTTTTGTGTGCTGAACATATATTAATGGGGCTGGGGCATGGAATTTCCTTTTTCTGAAATATATTTAGAACCGGAAATATTCCGAACTGTAAATGAATGTTAAGCATATTCTAGTTTATGCAGGAAGATCTGGCACATGAGATAGTGCCTCTTCCTTCCCCCTCCCCATACGGCCTCCTTAGAGTATCAGGAAACCAGGGTGAGGATTCTTGTTTATATATTATTTTTATATCAATGTGCAGAAGAGAAAAATACAATTTTTGCAAATATTTCAGAGAGTGTTCATCTGAGAGCTTGACTTAACATTATTTCTGCTTTGCACTGAAGAATATATACACATTCACTTCAGCAGAAAGTGAAAGAGAAATATGGAGAAAGAGTGATTATGGGTTAGGAAAGTTCCTAATACAGCTAGAGGGTAATAGGGATTAAGATAGGATGTTCATTTTCATCCAGACAACAGATAAATTTTGTTATGGGAAGTCATTATCATCAGATGTTAAGACTCCCAATGGAATTAACACAATTGTTTTGTTGTTTGTTTTGATTTGTAAGCTCAGTATAAGAAGGGAATATAAGTTGTTCCAAGTCCTTCTGGAGTAAGGTGAAATGCAAATCCTACCAAGTCAACAAGCAGATGAATGAATGCTGCAAAATGAAAGTGACTAAACAAAGTTCATGATTAAGTACAATGATCAACAGCTCAGATTTTCATTGTAATGATCCTAAATGTATAAATGCAGATTAAGATAGATAAGAGAATTATGGCAACAGAAGTGCATAACTGTTAGTTGTCATTTTTTGCCTTAAAACAAAGCCTATTTCTGAGCAATTTAGTTTGCCAATTGTTACAAACGGATTTTTTTTCTATGATGACTTTTTGGCATACTAATAAAAATCAGGAATCTGGGAGCACCTGTTCCTAGAAACAAATTTTATTAAAATACATTAAATTTTTGTGAGATGCAGGTACTCCCAGATTCCTGATTTTCTTTACTGCTCTAAGCTAGGGGTCCACAACACCCTATCCATGAACCAGCATAGGGCTGTGGCATGTCAGAAACTGGGCTGCGCAAACAAGCAAAGCCCCATTAGCAGGGTGCAGGCAACATGTGAAACCCTGCCCCCCCACCTCTAGTCCATGGAAAACCTTTCTCCACAGAACCAGTCCCTGGTGCCAAAAGGGGGGTGGGCTGTTCTAAGCTATCCTGTTCCAATGTCTATAATGAAATCCCAGGCCTATATATCTTACTAAATTCAACATATTAGAGTAATATATTTATGAAAATATTTCAAAAATATCCTTTTAGGTTAAAGTTTTGGGCTGCAATGTTCATGAGAGGCATTCAGGCTACAATAAAAATAAAAGCACTTACTAGAGTAGTATTTAGCATTCTTCAAAACTCAATCAACATGTGAAAGCAATCACATCAAGTTGAGAAGGCTCAAGACCTTAACCAAACTTCCTAAGACAGAGGTGTCAAACTTGCATCAACGTATGACATATCAGGATTTTTTCCCTTTCACTAAACTGGGCGAGGCCGGGGCCAGTGCCAGTACGTGACACATCCAGACTGTGGACCGAGAGTTTGACAGCCCTGGCCTAAGACTATTTTTGAGTAATTGAGGATTACATAGCATATTATCTACAGATTCTGTCTGTACATCAAAAATCCATCAGTCAAAAGTTATATGAACTTAGCCTAAAATGATTGCAGGAAGCAAACAATGGGATTTATCAAATTTCCTGGGGCTAATAGTGAATAGCTTACTAGCTGACAGTGAAATATATACATACCTCAATACAACAGAATATGATTTTCAGCTCACTGCTGAATTTTCTACAATGTAGGACTTTTTTCAGTATATGACCAGGACACACAAGATTCTCAAGCACTGTGGGATTTTATGCATGTCATCACAAACAGTGTTTCTTGCTAGATAGCATTGCTCACTAATGCACTGATAAGGTGTTCTGTTTGCTTAATATTCAAGGACAGCACATCTAGCGAACATTACACTAGGGCTAAGGGTGCTGTTAGCTGTCAGAAGGAACAAGGCCAAATGTTAATTTCAATTAAATGAAAGCACTGTCCTTTAAAGAAACTGCTTATCAAAAACGATGCATTATGATTCAGGCACTAGTTAGCACACCAAGCAACTACACTGTGAAAGGAAGTCAGCAAAACTGTAACATACGTTAAATTATGTCATAAAGTGCATCTCTAATTCCAAAATCTGGATAATTCACCTATAATTATATATCAACCATCCTTACCATTATACATTATTGTTAGAGAGGACAAATGTGGTAGGACGGCTCACAGCTGAATATTCATTAATGCGAGGTATCAAGTTTTCACTGTCTCTTCATAAGGACATTTGACATTAGATATTGCAGAGTCAAGATTAAGTGGCTCTCCACAACACTGGGATTTCAAAGAGTTACATGTTCTCTTTAGCTGCTTGTAGGTAACAAGTATGCATGAATGAAAGAAAATAAACATTGTATATGGCACACATATTTCCATAAGTAATTTTTTTACTTTGATACATTATGCACCTAAACCATTTTTAACTATGGTTATTTACCAAATATAAATCTGTGCAATATTGTGTATCATTAAACCCAATACTTAACTTTCCTCTCTAAAATTGCATACTGCTTTTGTTCCGCCTGTTAATTTCTTACAAGTAGAGCTATAGAATTTCAGAGGACCATGGGGAAGGGTGAAAAAATTACTATAGGAAGAGAAAGTGGCAAGGGAAATTTAAATATCCTCTGGTCTGGAGCTGTAATCAAGCACACCTCTCATTTTAAAATTAACAATTTATTTTTTCCAGCAGAAGGCAGTGCTGAGTTCTTTCAAGGTTGGTTTGTTTTCCTGTGCTTTCTCAGGCCTAGTTTGCAAACTAACCCAGCTGGGCGCTCCTCTCAGTGAGACACACAAGTGTGCGTACATCTACCACATGCCGAACTAATACTGCTTAATTCCTTCCGGTGGTGTTTTATGCATTTAAGGAACTTCTACCTTTTCAGCAGAACGTTGAGAGTATTGTTACTGCTACATCTACTTTACAGTGGCAGATTGTGAGATGTCACTAGGCTTTTGACAATTGTAATTATGTTATGTTTACTGTTATTGTTCAAATTTTGAGTTACTAACAAAAATATAATATAAACTGAACTAAACACCTAACACCCCTTGTATATATGATAATATATGATTTTTTTTGTTTATTTTCATCACATAGTCTATCATGAACAATTTTCATGTTCTGCCATATACCATGTGGCTGAAAAATAGCAGTTCAACTTGCAGGTTGCACACAGATCATATTCTTACTTTGTTTTATAATTTTCCAACAAATGCTAAAAACAGAAGAAACTAATTGAGTTAAACTGTTGGTATATATAATCAAATATTGACAATGCTTGTCAGCATATTTTTTTCCCTTTCCTAACGTTTTCCCCACGTGCAGGTTCTGCTTTTTCAGATAACCGAGTATTGATCCATTAGTTGTGATAGGAATTACCGGTACTTCTTTTCACCATATATATTTTTGTCCAAGAGTTTGGAGTTGGTATTTTTGCATGAAAAGAATATGCTCCATCACTGTATTCTCTTCCATATTTTCCACAACAGTTCTAGGACATTGCCTTGCTTTTGTTATTTTATTAGAGTTTGTTTAAAAAAAAAGTAGTGTACTCATTTTTAGCCTTTAAATAAACAGTGATACCCTTCAGAAGTTTTCTTTTTGTAATCAACTACAGAATTTATCAAAGATAATGTGTTAGTGCTTTGTTTCCAGTAGGCAAGTCATAGTTCCAATTATCATGCAAATAAATGAATTAATAGATTCCTACAAATGATCCATCAAAAGAAAATTCTTTCAATAGTCTGTAGGGAGGAACTCAAACTATAAATTAGTGTACTGCCTGTCTATGGAGATTCTTAGTCATCCTGGTCATCGTTGTCCCAAACGTGCTTTTTTCAAGATGCAACTGTACTTTCTGGTTTTTCTTTGTGTACTGCCTATTCATTCTTATCTTGTTTCTCTAAGAGTCATGTTTCAGGAAGAAACAGCAGAAAAATTACCCCCATTTCATACATAATACTGCCCAAAAGAGGATAAAACCATTTTCTCCAACTGATTTAACTTATAGCAATTATGCTTTTTAATGATTCTTTTCCTAGCAATACTTTCTATTTGGTATCTTGCTTGTTCATTCATTGGTGGTTGTCTTCTAATCAGTTATACCTCATATCTGCCCAAACTATCTACCCTATCCATGGATTTCCCAATTTCCATTTTGGGATTATAGTTATCATATATGTTTATATTCAGATGAAGATTTGGGGCATCAGTTCTATATAAACATGTGCCGGTTCTAGTCCATCTATGAGAATCATCTATTGAATTGCAGAAGATGAATTCAATCCTTTATTGTCAATTCAGTCCTTTATTGTCAATGCACAACACGTGTGCAGTGAAATTGAATGAATCATATCATTTGAAAATTCTTTGAAGGATCTAGATAAGATTCCTATGATTGTGTAACAATTCTTTTTTTTTAAGTAAAAAATATTGAGAACAAATTGAAAATGACAAATCTGAGACACATCTGGGCTTTCATGCATAGACATAAAAGCCAGTTATTCTTTCCTTATTCATGCATAAGTGTAATTTACTAGACCTTATTTTACTCTTATTACTGAACATCATGATTCTAAACATTATACTTCATCAGTTGTATTTAATTCTAACAATTTAATCATAGCACAGATTTCTTGATACAGGATGATTTTGGAACACTGACTTCAATTGATTCATAGCCCAAATTACTAATCTTATGAGGTTCCAGGATAAACAAAACAACTCTTTGAAACTGAAGTTCTATATCTCAATGTCACCCAATGGAATGATTTGGCAACAGGTTGAAATACTTTCTTACAGTGTATAATTGAGTTACAGGTTTCATTACAGGATGTGATGATGGATCAGCCAACGTAAGTAGCTTAGGAACAGGTTAAATAAATGAATGGAAGATAATTATCAATAGCTATTAACTATCATAATTAAAATAAAACTTTCATTGTTGGAGGAATATGCATATGATTAGGAGATTTGCAAGTAAGGAATAGGAAAAAGATTGTCCCTCATACCTTGACTATAGTTCAGCCCAGAAGTGAAATTCAGTAGGTTCTAGCAGGTTCATTAGAACTGGTAGTAAATTTTCTAAGCAGTTTGGAGAACCGGTTATTAGAAGAAATCTCCTTTTGTTTTTTCTCACTTTACAGGGTTAATCCTGTAAGGAAGACAGGAAAAAAACCATTCTGGTGTTGTTTCTAGCCTAATCTTGATTGCCCTGCTTACAGAAACTGCCCACCCAGTCACATGACACCCCCAGCCACGCCCACCAAGCCACGCCCACAGAACCGGTACTAAAAAAATTTGAACACCACTGATTCAGCCAGAAAAAAACATGATGGAAAAACCAGTTAAATAAATTAAATAAATCAATGACTGGAAACTAACTAAGGAGAGAAGCAACCTAGAACTAAGGAGAACTTTCCTAACAGTGAGAGCAGTTAACCAATGGAATAGCTTGCCTTCAGAAGTTGTCAGTGCTCCATCACTGAAGGTTTCCAAAAAGAGATTGGACAATCATTTGTCTGAAATAGTATAGCATCTCCTGATCAAGCACGGCCCGGGGTTGAACTGGAAGACTTTCCAACTCTATTGTTCTGTTATGTTCTGTTCTGTTCTGTTCTGTTCTGTTCTGCTCTACTTAATTCTAATTCTACCCTACCCTACTCTACTTATGTCTCCTATCCCGAACTTTTAATCCAATCTCCTTTAATTTAATTATGTCCATCTAAATATCTAAAGCAAGTTTGAGTATTTATTTACCAGAGCCATGGTAAATTAACCATTTGATTCTATGGTGGACAGAAAAACCTATGTTTTTGTAACCATGCTAAAAGAAGAAGACAGTCTGTCTTAGATCTGGGGAGAATTCCTGTCAAGTGTGAAAAAAAGCTCTGTCACATTTTAGAAGCTATGCATGTATATAAATAAACATATACATATGCACAGTCGTGGAATTCAATTCTTTTTACTACTGGTTCTGTGGGCATGGTGGGAGTGGCTTGGGGGGGTCATGTGACTGGCTGGGCAGTTTCTGTAAGCAAGGCTATAAAGTTTAGGCTAGAAACAACATCAGAATGTTTCTTTCCTGCCTTCCTTCCAGGATTAACCCTGTAAAGTGGAAAAAAACAAAAGGAGATTTCTTCTAATAATCAGTTCTCCAAACTGCTTAGAAAATTTACTTTCACTAGAATCTGCTGAATTTCACCTCTGCATATACATACACACACACACAGAGAGAGACATACCCACTTTTTATGAAAATATGCAGAACATATACTCAAAATGAGTTATACATATTTGTGATGTAAAATAAAAATGCTACAAAATAGTTTCTCATTGTATTCTTGTTATTTTATCATTCCATCCCACATATTTATAATTTCAAATAATACAACTTAACTTTCTATAACCTTTAGAATAGCAGCATTCCCATCACCATGAGGTTAAAGTCTTTGTTTTATTATATTTTTCTTCATGGGAATTTTATTTTGCTTTTCTCTCTCACTCTCTTCTCTCTTTCCATCTCCCCTCTTTCTTATACTCAAGGATTCTTGACAACATTTTCTATTCTCACTTTCAGTTTTCTCACACAAGATTTATTCTGTTGCATCCATTTTTCTTGTACATTTATACTGAAGAAATCAAACATTTTACCATTACTTATCCCCACAGAGGTAAAGTTAGATACCACTATCTAACTTTAGATACAATACTGCTTCTACAGTTTCCTTCACGGATAGGGAATAATACAATTCACCCACAATTGAAATTCTAGAATTGTACTTGGACCAGATATTTTCAAGTTTGAAACAAAAATACCAGCATTGCATATACTATTGCACCACATACTCTATTTCACACATGTTGAATCAGGTCAATTAAAAATGTAATTGTGATACTCACATAACATGTTAAACTGGGTTAGTTTTTTTTGTGTGACTATGTGAACTTCATTTATGAGAATCTAGTGCATTGTTAATTTCGGAGTTAATACATTTTGTAAGTTTAGAAAAATGGCATAATTCACTAACAAAATCAAATGCCACTTTGTCAGCCTCTGCTACTAGACATTCATTTGTCTCTCCTATTTTAATATTGAACCCTTTTTTGCTCTGGATTTATTTTGTAGCTCATTAGTTATGTTTTCTGTTTTCAAGTGAACCTAAACCAAAGAAAATTTAATAAATTATCTCTCAAATATGTTTATAATTTCACTTGGCTATTTTAGTTCCTTTTGAATTGTGTTTCCATACAAATCCTTTTATAACAGCTGTAAATCACACAATTGCTATTGTATTATTCAGGGCTTTTATTATTCTAGAGAACATCTGTATATTACATGCAGGAAATGTTAGAATATAATTCTATGTTCACTGCTAAAATGTGGCGGACAAACTGTGGTCCAGGTACTTTCAGATGGGATTTCTAGCTCTCACAATCAAAAATAAACATGCTTCTAGCTATTCCATCTTTTAGTTGTAATAGATTTGATAGAAAATGATAGGAAGGATATACTTTATATTTGGACTACTTTATTTATAAACTTCCATGATAAAGCAGGAAAATTCTTAATCTGTTTGTATAAACATATCTTCCATGTGAGATACCACAGAAGACAAACTAAACTACAAACAAAAGAAGATTCGCCTGGGCTGGCCTTTCCTGAGGCCATTTTGCCATCTTGGCGCTCCTCTAACTTCCCCCCTGCCCCCTCTAAGCAAGCAATGAACTTCTGTGTAGTTCTCTGATGCCTGGGAAATATGCTGAATCTAAGTCTGTATGTTGGCTCAGGAATTCTGGGAATTGAAGTCCATACATCTTAAAGTTGCTGAGGTTGAGAAACATTGCTATTGTCTCTCATGAGGCAGGTTGTCAACAGCTGGAAAAATATGTTTGTTTATTCAACATTTATAATCTTTTATTGAATGTTGTCTTTTTTCTTGCCTCATCTGTGAATATTTCTGTATTCGTTTGTATTATTCCTTGTTATAAAGTGGTTAATGTTTTGCTGTGCTCTGCTCTGCTCTGCTCAATAAATCCTTGACTGTTCTACCTCATGTTTGTATTCACTATGTTCAAGCAGACCTACCAAACTTTGTTCTGGCAAGAAACAATAATAATAATAATAATAACTCAAGGAATATTCAATAGCAGCAGCCCCGTTGTTCCCCCATCCGTATGTCAATATATATGGGTCTTTACAATGTTCAAGATACTCTATCCACCAATATTTTCAGCATGCTTTCTTTCAAAGCATTGTTTAAGCAATTGTAAGGAATTGATTCCTTGTTTTCCAGTATTTATTTTGAAAAACAAATTACAGCTATAAAATTTGTCTGATATCATTAGAATAGAACTGGGAGTAACACTCAAAGCATTCAAGTATATATCTTATATGGATTACATTACCTACAGAATTAGTAGCAGATATTTGGCAAAGTAAATAGTACTTACAGTACTTCAGGATTTTAAGCTAAGAAATGAGTCATGACCACTGCACTCCAGAGAAATTGTATTCAGTAGAAGTCTAGAAGATTATACAAATTCCACTGGTTGCTGGACATGGAGAAATTCTACAGATGTCTTAGTTTTTCTCCCTAGACCTCCAATTTAACACTCTGCTAGTTGTCTAATTACTCCTATTCATGTTGAGCTGTACGTATGGATTTCTCTCCAGCTACACACACCTTTCTTTTTTTAGAATAATTAATGAAGCTCATCAAAGCCTAGAAAACAAGCTGAACATCAACTACACTGCCATATAACATGAAGGTTATGAGCTACTAATTTCCTTGCAGGATGTTCATGCAGCCAACATATTTACACAGAGATTCGAGTGCCACATTGCAAGTTAGATTAGAAATAAATAAATAGGAGAAAGTTTATATACAATTTTCTATGGTCTGATTAATCTCTGAATATCTATTAATAGTCTTATACAAGAGTTCTTATGTGGTACTCTGAGAAAAATATTTCATTACCCATAAGAGGAAAGTGTGAAAGCAGACAAGTTCCATCTTCAGAATTTCCCTTGTTTACTTCCACATAAAGAACTGTTTGTTTTGTTCTCTCTGCATTAATGCTCTTTCCAGAATCTCATGACTTTGTCCCTAAAGCCAAATCCATACAAGATTCTTTCTCCTACTTTCTTTTCATGCTCACACTTCAACCTTAGAAAGAAAAAAACAGAAGCAGAAATATAAATTTAAGAATAATCATGTTGCCTGGACTTTCACACTTTCCTATTATTGATGGTGAAATGTTTTTCTCAGGGAAAAACAGGGAGCGCTACAGAATCAACAAAGCCCATCATGTTTGTGGGAATAGATACAAGTTAATAAAATCTGACAAATGAAGCATTGTCATACTTGTACATACTTTCCTCTATAAATAAGGCTCCCTATCCTTCTATACATCTGCACAACTGTCATACCATTGAAGTTAGTACTAAGGCAGAGATCCTCAATCCCTGGGCCACAGCCCACTACCAGGCTGTGGCCTATTTGAAAATGGGCAACTGTGCATGCATGAAGCTCCATTCGCGAGTAGCATGCAAGCACAAGTGGAGCTTCATGCATGAGCTCCAGTATCATCCACTCAAGCACCTTCAAATGGAGCTTTGTGCACATACCTGCACCTGCCATTTATACACCCCTCCTCCCCCCATGCTGGGCCATAAAGATGTAAAGGTTGGGGACCACTGTGCTAAGGGAATAATCCAATACACTGATTTTACAGCAGCTTTGCCTAACCAAGGACTATTGATATATGTTGGAGCTAGTAATTCCCCAAAATTCGTGGTCAACAGAGTCAATAAAGGGAAATTTAGGAAGTAGTTGATTCTCACTTATAAAGCAACAGTTCAGGCCAGGTTTTTCTACTGGGATAACCTTTTATCGAGCAAACATCTACAAAAAAAAAAAAAAGGAAACATAGAGAGAACCATAAAACACCTAATAAAGATACTAACTATGCAATGATATTGTGCTATGCTAGAAACAATTCCAAAAAGAAGTCCATTTATTATTGTTGTTGTTATAATTATTGTTATTATGATTATGATTAACCAAATAATAAAATCAAGGAAAAATAGTTTGGCCTTCCTTGATTCCCTTTATTTCCAAGGCCAAAAAAAAAAAGTCAGACAGGGAAGGGCAGAATCTCTGTAATTCTATGTTATCAGACGATCTTTTCCCATCATTGTGAAGAACAATTATTCCTGACTGCTCAGAAGGTCAATTAACAAACATTTTTCAGGAAAGCAGCAAGAGAAAGAAGGGGAAATACATTCCATATGGAGGGCTACTGTTTTATCTTTCCCACCTAATTCATTTTTTAATCGGTATGCCTCTAAATTGTCCTACTGGGACTGCAAAGATCTTTCTATACACAGTAGAAAGATTAGATTGCTATTAGGTTCGGTCATCTGAAGGTTAAAAGATATAGGATTTTATTAGGTACAGATATGGTATTTTTCTGAAACTGGGACAATTTTTTTGCACTTGATACTATGGTGTGTGTGTATTTACATGTATGTATGTGTGTGTATACACACACACACACACACACAAACTACACATGAGAGTGCAGTGGTAAAGCTATTGTATAGTCTACTGTTGGCTGTAGAGTGATGATGAAATCTCCAAGAACAGTGTTTCTGAATTTCTTGTTCCCCAAATATGTTAGAAAAGAACATGACAAGATTTGCAATGATGGCCTGATAATATATTTCACTGTACTTGCTGAGAATTCTAAGACCCCCAATAAATCTAAAAGCTGGTGATTGGAGAATGCTGGTTTGGAAGATGAGTAGGGGAAACTAATTGTTGGGGAATTGGCAAGAGTATAAAACAACTAATAGTTTATGCTGTTTTATATTACATACATTTTGCAACTCTGTACTGATTTATAGTACATGCACTCTGTTTCTCAGCCTTGGTAACATGTGGACTTCAACTCCTAGAATTCCGTAGTCTGTCTGTCTGGGGAAATTTGAGAGTTGAAGTCCATGTATGTTAAAGTTTCTGAGGTTGAATAGCCGTGTTCTACATGAACTGAGACCATTATTAAACTCAGGAAGAAGGGATTGGGTATGTTATACAGGGACATAAAGCTTACATTTTATGTAATAAAAAGAAAGAGCTAGATAATGAGATCACCATGTATTTCAGTCCAGATTTAAAGTATTTCATGTACTGTATTAGATTTTTCTACGGATAAGGAAAGACTAGTATTCTTTGCAATAGTGATCACATCAACTCCTATTTGAAAGACTGCTGTTTTATTCCATTGGTGAATAGCTAAACTGTTTTTAAAACTTTCAACATTTCAGTATTTTTAAAGGTGATAGAATCAAACTGAATAACAGCCAGTAATAGCCTAAAAACCATGTGAAAACATTAATGCAACCATATTTCGATGCACAATTTGCAAAATTGAATTATAATTCCATTGTTGCTGTTAAACAAAGAAATATTAAAATGGTTATCTGTTCATTCTTTCATCATATTTCTACACCACCCATTTCACCTAAGCAATTCAGGGCAGTTTAGAATAAAAATAGATATCATAAGATCAAAGCATAAATAAAAACAGAATCAAAAACAGAATTAAAAGATTAGGGTTAATATATTAAAAGTTAAAGAGTTCAAAGATGGGGAGAACATTGTTATGACACCATATTCAAGATTGCATATCACTCTTTGACTCTCATGCTAATTGGCAAAGCCAGGTCTTGATACTCTTTTTGAAGGCCAGAAGAGAAAGGGGTTCCCCTCAACTCTGGAGGTAAGGGGTTCCAATGGGGAAGAGTAGAGAAGGTTCTCTTCTTGAATCCCATCAGTTGAAATTCTTTAACCAATGTGATCCACAACATACCCTCTCTGCTTGACTAAATGAGATGGGACAATGTAACTGTGATGAGATGGTTCATCAGGCCCCAATTTAGCCCCATGCCACAAAGGACTTTAAAGGTGATAACTGTCACCTTGAATTAGAACTGGAAGCAAATTGGCACCCAATGCAACTCACATAGCAGAGGTGTTATTTGCACAATCCTAGAAATGCCCAGGATTTCTCACACTGCTACATTGTTCACCAATTGCAACTTCTGAATAGTCTTCAAGAGCAGCTCCATATAGAACGTATTACAAAAGTCCATTCAGGAGATGACTAGAATATGAGTGACTAAAAGAAGAGTTTCTTAAATTAGGGAAAGACGTAACTGGTACACAAGATGAAGTTGAGCAAAGATCTCCTAACAATGACTGCCATTTGCTCCTTGAGCAGGAGTTTTGAGTCCAAGAGGACCCCCAGATTACACATCAGGTCTATCCGAGGCTATGTAACCCCATCTAGAAACAAAGACCATAAATCTCCAGTTTATAAAAGAGCCTTCTCCCACAGCCATTCCATCTTACCAGGATTCAGTTTAAGCCTATTGTTCCCCAACCCAGACCCTCACAGCCTCCAAGAACCACAAAAGGGCATCCACAGCATCATTTATGTCAGCCAGGATGAAGATATATACCTTGGTTTAATCAGGATACTGGTCATGCTTCAATTTGTGACAATGTATGATCTTATCTGATGGCTTCATATAGATATTAAGCACTGAGTCCTGCAGTGTTCCACAAAACAGGTTGGACCTCTTGCTCTCTGACAATATCAACTGGGACTGTCCCAAAAGAAGGAGATGAACCAACACAAAACTGTGGTCCCATTTCCAACTGATGAAGTCTGCCCAAAATGATTTGGGTGATATAAAAAGTGACCAAGTAGTCAAGAAGAGTCAAGATGGATGCATTATTCCCATAATGCTCTTGCCAGAGATCATCCAAAAATATGACCAATGCTGTTTCCATACCATAACTGGGTTTGAAACCTGACTGGAAGGGTCCAGATAATCTATTTTACCAGGATCGTCTGGAGCTGCAGAAGGATCATCTTCCCTAAGAGGGGAAGATGGGAGACTGAACAAAAATGAAGAATGGTAGGGTCCAGTGATGACTTCTTGAGAAGAGAGGATACACCAAGCAGCTTTTTAAATGGTGCTGAAACATCCTCCCACTAAGGCTGCATTAACCATCATTAGAGCCACCTGCATGTCATCTCCTTACCAACCTCTACCTGCCAGGAGGGACATGAATCCAAATCCAAGGTGGCTTCACTTATAATCCAAGAACCCTATCCACTTTTCTCAGGTACAACAGGATCAAACTTTTCCCAGGTAAATGGGTAAGAAATTTCCAAGGTATCTGCAATGGACTTGCTCCATGTTTGGTCTCTAATTGAGAATGGAATCGAGTGGTTTTATCCACTAGGTACATTGAAAATTCTTCAGCTCAACTCTGAAGATGAACCTCAGAATCCTCTTTATTCAAAAAGCAATAGGTGACCTTAAACAAGGCCACTCACTGGGTGACACTTTGCAGATGCAGGAACAGTAAGAGGAAAAAATGACATTTCTAAACTCTTAATATTATGAGGTAATTCTTAATAGCAGCTCTAATTTATAATCAATCAAATTCATCCCTTGTCTTCTTCTGTTGAGGAACATATTGAATCCTCTTTGTCTCTTTTCAAATTAAAATCTTCTGGCTGATCTGGAGTTGGTTGGTTGACATCTGTTCAAGCCCACTGATTTCACATTCAAAATGGCACTGGTAATATATTTACCAAACTATAATAACCCATCAATCCTGAACAATTAATACACCAAATATCACATCAAAAACACATCATCAAAACACATTACATTTTATCAATTTTTCTTGTACTGATATTATGGCTAGATAATTCATGGCCATCATTTGTAACCAAAAACTGAAGTTCATATATACATTTGTTAGCCTCCACATCTAATTCTTTGTCATGAATTAGGTAATTATTTCATTTATTATATAAATCTAACCTCATATTAATTTCATATGGTAGTTAATGGATCACAGTAAGACTATATTGGAAATCTTAATAATTTTTGAGAATGAACTAAATATCTGGAGCTGAGCATTCAAAACTATTGCCAATATAGGTTCCACAGCTATGTTCTGACAAAAGTAACACTAACTTAGGAGAAAGTTGAGTTTGAAGCTACTAGCAAGTTATATGCACACAGAAACAAATGCTCTTTTTAAAAAAAGGTATGGCAAATACAGAGACAAAGTTGTAGATAGCAGTAAACTATTTTCTATTGAGTTATTCTGTTAATTCACATGAGTCATTCACAGGTAACATTCTCTGTCCACACTTACCTGACCTAGAGATGGAAGAGTTCCATAAGCTACTGGCTGGTTCATCATTCCTTTCTGCTTCAAAATAAGCATGCGCTTCTGCTCCTCACTCAAGGGTGTCATTTGAGCCTGAATTGGTGGCTGTTGGGGAATCTGTTGCTGTTGTTGCTGCATATATGGCATCATAGGACTCTTGTTGGAATTGGACATTGGTGGAGTCATCCTTTGACTAAGATCAGCATTGAAATGAGACAGAGGTTTAGTGTTGCCATAAGAAAGCATATTGCCTTGTTTACTCAAAGAGTTTGTACCCAGATTATTTGACTGCTGACTAATCATATTGATATGGTTTTGAGGGAGGTAGTTATTCATTGTAGTCTTTTGTGAGTTGTTTGCCGTGGGAGGCACTGCAGGATTTTGGTTGTTAAAGGCTTGAGGGTACATCATTGGGCTATTTGGTTTTTCTGTACTGAAAGGTCCTCCATAAGGACTAGATGGAGGCCCCACTGGCGACCAGCTAGATACTTGGTTTGGATGCTGTGGTGGCTGCTGCTGCTGCTGTTTCTGCTGCATCAACTTAGCCCGCTGCTGCTGCTGGGCTGCCATCTGTTTCAACTGCTCAGCTGGAGACAAATCAGTGCTGGTCACAGTTACTTGGCTAGGCCCTGGGCCTGCTGTTGTCACTGTTGTTGGATTCATGTGGAAACTATTGCCTGGTCGTGACTGAGTTTGGTTTGAGGGATGTGCTTGGTTGGGAGTCTGAGGGGACTGAACCACACAGTTTGCTAGTGAACTATCCAGGCTTGGAGCCGGAGGACCATTAGATGCTGAAGGGAGGCTGGAACCCATAGGCATATTTGGAAATGGAGGCCCTGATGATGATGGTCTTACCTGGGGAGAGCCTGTTGGTAAGTGAGCAAATGGAGAGTGACATGGATCACTTTTAACACTGGCAATCTCCTGAATCTCAGTGGCTGGTCTCGGAAATTCAGGTTCCTTTTTCTCTTCAAAGTCTTCATTGAACAAATCTTGTATATCATCTTCTGGAACAGTGTTAGCTAGCTCGTCTATTAATTCCTGCCACTCCTGATCATTCAGGTTAATGTCTGAAAAGAGTTTATTCTGATTGGAAAGGGATGTATCACAATTGTCAGGGCAGTTGGGATCATCCAACGGCTCTTGTTTCAGTTCTTTGTTGCTGCTACTATTGTTGTGCAGAATGTTAAAACTATCTTCAAGCTCGGTACATCCATTGATTGGGAGTTTTAGGTCAGAAAGTCCACCATTTTTACCTAAGTCTTCCAGGGTACCCTCATGAGTTCCAGTGTTTTGCAGGGACAAAGATGGCTTTAGGTCAAGCTGGTGAAGAGGAGAAATAGAAGACAAAGGCAAACTGTTTGGCAAATTATTGACTCTTTCAATCCCAGGTACATCTTTCCGTATCCGCTTATTAGTTGGAGAGAAGCTTCTGTCACAGACACCATTCTGCTGTTCTCCATTGAGGGGTGATCGTGCTCCTTCTAATTTTCTCTTTACTGTCTCTTGAAGCTTGAAGAGAAAAGAAAAAAAAATAATTGATTCAAGATTTGTCCATTTCTACCTTTTATAAATCATCATAACTGTATACAGGAAGTTTTACTAATTTATTATGATTCACAAAGATTATGTTGTTTCATTTATGCACTTTACTTAAACATTGGAATAATGCAAAACTTTAGAGACACAATTTCTTCTCACAAATGGTTGTGTATCATTTGCAATGAGGATTATTGCACTATTATAACTAGCTGTAAGCTATTCTAACATATTAACCAGAATGAAGCGATAGATTGGAATGGAACCACTATTTCAATGAATGCTCATATTTCAAACACTAAAAAATTACCGTATCTAGTAGGTGACTGAGTGGTTTATCCTAATCATCTCCATAATATATCCATGTGCTATGTAAGTAGGAAACTTCCAGAAAGCAGCCTTATGTAACTCTCCCACATGCTATATAAAGAGGCTCTGTTGAAAATTTCCCATTGCACTTTAATTTCAGGAGTTTTTATACCAAGGGTTTTAAAAATACACTATTATAACACCACAATTATCTGTTTTGCCACATGTTGCTAGGTGAAACCAATAAACAAAATTAAACAAATAGTCCTCAGCACACCAGTTGTTATTTGAGAAGCACTTTTCCTACTTCAGCTTGCAAGAAAATCTAGTGATTTCTTCCAACAGACTTTCCTTTTCATTATATACGTACTTTACATCAGTTATAATATATATACCATAATGGAACATTTCCCAAGATAATGCATTGAATAATCAAGGCAAGTACTTACTATATTGAATAAACTGTATTGCTAATTGTTTACTAGTAAAAATGTGCAGCTCAGCCAAATTAATCTGGATGAGAAAAAACAGCTAGGATAAGGTAGGCCATATTGCCATTTATTTATTTATTTATTTATTTATCGCATTTATATACCGCCCCATCTCAACAAGGACTCGGGGCGGTTTCTCCCCAATGCAACCTGCAATTTCTGCCCAATGCAACCTGCCCGTCAGATGCGGTTATATTGATTGTTTCTTCCCCTTTCAAAGGCATGATAGACAGAAAAGTACTTCATGGGACCTTCAGTTCAAGAGTGCAGGCTTTATTAACAAGTTCACTTGAAACATGCAGTTTCCATCCCTTTATTTGATGTAAACTTACCATACTATCATCTGAACATTCAATAAATTATCAATCAATACTGTAATGCCTCTGAGCAATGTGGTAAATGCCCAGGTAATGCCCAAGAAATCACACAATATTTTTTTATTTTAAAATATATAATTGAATAACAGTGACAAATCTCAGAGCCCTTTTTTGTTCCCATTTGAAATGGGGCCTCATTAGTGCTTGGATGACATACCTCAAGAAAATGTTAGTGCTACATTCTTGATGAAAAAATTATTATTTATTATTACATTGAATTTACAGTATATGCCTCCCACCAGGCTGTTTGAGGTTGCTCTGGACGGTTTACAATATAATAAAAAATAGAAATATAACAACCATTATAAATATAAAACGAGATTAAAATTACTAAAGATTAAATACAAAATAAAAGACCACAAATTTAGAGCAGAGTGGCAGTGGTGCATTCTCTGTCGTTGCACCAACCACCTCCATGCTACAGCTTCTATATCAGTCCCCCATGCCAATCAGCAAAGCCAGATTTTAAGTCTAAAGACCAAAAGGATGGGGGCAGATTTCACCTCTGGTGGCAAGATGTTTCAAAGGTGGGGGGTATGGCTTTTCTCCGGCCGAAACTCCTTGGTGATGGGGACTGCCATAGGCCCTTTCTGCCAGAAATGGGGGTGGGGGGAAGACAAATCCCATTGGGGAAAGACAGTTCCTCAGATATCCTGGACCCATGCCATAAAGGCTTTAAAGATGATGGCTAACACCTTGAATTGGACCTGGATGCAGAGTAGCAGAGTGCAGTATGTGTAATAATGGTGTTACATGTGACACTCTAGGTGCTTCCAGAACTATTCGCGCTGTTGCACTCTGGACCTATTGTAGTTTCTGAATACTCTTCAAGACAGGCCTATGTAGAATGCATTACAACAATCCAAATAAGACATGACCAGGGTATGAGTCACTGAGTGCAAATCGGCAGCTTAAAAAAACGTATTTTGCTGCTAATTTCAGTGGAGGACTCCTAGGTTGCTGGGAGCTGAAGGAAGCACAAAGTCTGTAAATGACAACTACTTTAAACAAAGAAACAAGACAAGAAAACTGCACTAGTTAATTTCAAACATTCCCAGAAATTTTAGTTTTAGATTACTATATCTTATTTTTTTTCTTCAGCTTTCTTTAATCTGGGACACTTCAGGTTAATTAGTAAATCAACAACTCCCATAATCTTCATCCAACATGACAACAGAAAATATATTGGATGACACCAGATCCTTCTATAAACTACAAAAACTATTTGATATTACATAACACTAGATAAAAATCAGCATTTTTTGTTGTGTATTTTATAATGCCTGAAATAAATCTACAAAAATGGAAAAATCTGTTATAAGTAGTGTGATAGACCATAAACCTAGATGTAATTAATGCGGTTTTTGTTAGTGTAGGTAAAAAGACAATATCAAAAGACACATTATAAGAAATAAACTTCAGTAGTCATAGAAAAACAACATTAAGAATTTTACAGAACTCCTAATAAGCAAAAAAAATATCCATTTCTTAAGATATAGTTTGATAAGAAAGTCTCTTGCATATTAATATTTTCATTGTTCCACAATGTGAAGGTGAGAAATTATTTTGCACATATGTGGGAAAGCAGTTTACACTCTCATCACTTTCAGGAGGATACAGACAACTGGAAAGGAAGACACATGGGGGTGGGGGGAGATATCTTGTTTAACTTTCTTGGCACCCACAACAAAAATTATAGTGAAAATCTGCAAACAAACAAATAAATGTCTTCAGGCCTACATGTATATAAATTTACTTTTTCAGCATTAGGCAGACTGCTTTTTCCATCACAGGAATGCGCTAGAAGTGTTAGGAGGCCTTCAGCATGTAACTGATTAAGGTCTTGCCAATTTCAGGCAACAGGTAAGCTGCCCAGAGTACTAATCAACTAATTAAGGTCACAGAGCTGAGCTTGTTAATTTGCGGTTAGCACTTAATAGGGAAGCAATGGGCCCTGGAGAAAACTACTCAGGAAGAGATAACTTGTTAAGATACTCAAAAATCCGTTCAATGTTTCATTTTAAGGCTATGCCTGCGGGATGGGGGACATGAAGACAAAAACAGGGATATGCCTTCCTTTTGCTGGACATCTGGTAATGCTCTTTCAGAGACAGGGAAACAAGTTCAGGCTTTTAAAAATTCTTCTGCATTGAGCTACTATTTCATTTTTTGATATGATTAAGTTAGGTTATGTCAGTTCCAAAGACACAAAATTTATCTGATGATGTAAAGGATAAAGAATTCTATTCTATTCTATTCTATTCTATTCTATTCTATTCTATTCTATTCTATTCTATTCTATTCTATTCGCTTTGGTCATCATGCAAAATATTGTCACAACTACTACATTCTAAACAATACATTGAAATTAACTGGAATGAGAATATGCTGAAATTCATTGGAATTATAGTGTCTAAAATTAATGTGCAGCCATTAGCATGATTCTATGACTTCTTAAGTTACATTTAGAGGACATTTATCACTCCCCAAAGATAGGTAAAACTTTAGAATAATATAATACACCTACTTTCTTAAACTTATATAATATTCCAAACTAAATGACATGGACACTTAGAAATATGGTAAGGCAACCTTTTCCTGGCCCAGAAAGTTAGATTATAGAGAACTATTAGTTTATTGGGAATTTTATTCCAAAATGTAGCATTGCAAACATCTAAATTTAATTTCATGTATATTTAAACTTAAGTATGATTCAATATGATATGGTGAGTCTTTGACTTGCAACACAATTGAGACCAAGATTTCCAATACTAAGCAAAATGGTTAGTAAGTAAGTCAACATTTTATGATTTTTTTTGTCATGGTTGTTAAACAAATCTCTGCAGCTGTTAAGTAAATATTGTGGTTGTTAAAACTAATCCAGCCTCCCCCATTGACTTTGCTTGTCATAAACTGCCTGGAAAGTTTGAAAATGGCAATCACATGACCCCGAAATGCTGCAACCATTATAAATACCATATGCTAGTTGCCAAGTGCCTGAATTTTGATCATGTGACCATGGGGATGCTGCAACGGTCATAAATCACTTTTTTCAATGCTGTTGTAACCTTGAATAGTTGTTAAATGAATGGTTGTAAGTCAACCTGTACAGATTCCTGAGTTAGGCATTCAATTCTTTGCCCCTTCCACCATTACAATTAAGTTATAATTTTTGGAAGTTCCCAAGAGCTTTTTTTTTTTCTATCTACATGCAGCCCTCCTGCCTCTGGATTATAACTTCAACTCTTATTATCAGTGCCCAGCATTTTGGTTATATTGGCTAATGATGATGAGAGTCTTATAGTATTTACTACATCAGATTGTGAAAGCAATAGATAAATATTAAAATGTATGGGGATATTTTAAAGAGTCTAAATAATCTACAATATGTAATGTTTTCCCTCACACATGCACCCTCTACACAAAGATAACCTTATGCCCAATCATAGCCTACATATCCAGGAATAACTCATCTTAAAATTCCTGAAAGGACTGCAATGGGCATACTACAGAGTATCTGATACCTAAACAAGGACCACATGTATGCCTATCTACAACATTTTCATCTGCTAGAAAAAAAGCTGCTGCACTTCATCCCACTAGCAGCAAGTCATTTTTCAGAAGAAATTAGACCAAGATGCCTGTTGTTATAGCAACAGTCAGAGCTACTTACACTGCCCCCACCCACCTCCTATTTGACTTTAGTGGGCAGCTATTTCAATTATGTATAGGGAGTGACCACAATGGCAGTGATTTTAGTGATTTTATTGCTTCTTCAAAACAAGCTCAGAGGCTGAATCCTCTTTTGGTGTTTTATCTGACCATAAAATTCAAATAGACTTTAGCATTTTATCCTGCCCATCTTGCTCTAACACAAACCTGTTGGTCAGACTGCTCACTGACAGGGGAACTCTAGCTGCTAATACAAAGCTTTCAATCTGTCTGCGTAGACAAGGCTGCTCCTACTGATTTTGCTGTCCTTAAAACTAAATTCATTTCTGTCAGGAAAATAGCTCAACAAAGACTGACCAGAGGCCAGTAATAAAAGAAGAGTCTCCATGATATTTGTGGGGCAAAGAGTCAATGAATTCTGCTAAATCTAAGCTCCTGAGTGTCTTGTTGCTTTGAGATTTTTGGCTTGAGAATCCATTCAAGGATAGAAATATTTTGAAAGCTTTGAGACTGGCATGAGAGTGGAAAGGAGTGCAAATTGATTATATTTTTCTTTCAAGAGGAATCCTAACAAATAAACTTTCCTAAGAGCTTTGGTTAAGACAAAGGTTTAAAAAAGAACAAATCCTATGATTTAATTCTCTGTTAAAACATGGCTGGCTTTTATTTTCAATGTCATTTCAAATGAGCTGCTAAATCATTTGTGCTCAAATGAACTTACATTCTTGTAGTAATAATTAAGAATTAGGGTCACATAACAGGCAGGCTAAAATGTGAAAGGAGGTCAGAGAACCTCCAATCTCAAATCTTATCGCAGCAACCAACAATTAAAAGGCATTGTCTAGATTGTATTGTTGCAGTATTGGAAATAACAGTGTGGAATCCATGTTCATTCACATGTCTTAAACAATTCTATGACATAGCCAGTGAAATATCCTTTGGATTTAACCAGAGGGGGAAAAATGACTCCATTGGACCGACATACGATTCTTCTCAGAGATAGATAAAGAGGAGAGGATGAAAAAGCCAGTATATATATTCTATTTTAAACATAGTTCTTCAGAGTAGAACTAGGTGGCAAAGGCCTACCTCACACAAAGTAAAATATCTCCAAGCTCATCCTTCATGCCTGCAACTAGCAGTAATAGACATTACATCATGCCTACAACTGGCATAATAGACTAGTGTTGTGGCTATGTCGTCAATGACTCCTTGATGTCTCCTTGAATGGTGACGAAACATTTTCAGCCAAATTACCAAGCTTGAGCTCAAACCAACAGCCTAACTACCAACCTGAGCTACTAATATTCAAACACATTTCAACTAGTCCATCACACGTAACCACATTTTGGAACAACGTATTTACAAAACATGAAGAATGCAATTGGCTTCCATGTTGCACATTATGAGCTATAGTATTTTGAACTAGAATACACAGACACTGGATCCATTCTCATGTTATACAAGCTTATCAGTACAATATTTTTCTGTTTTAATGCTTATCTGGCATTCTTTTATGGTATCAAATTCAAAATTTCAATAAATTTAACTTTTACCAAAAGTCAGATGAATTGTTACTTTGAATCAAAGTCTCACATTTCTAGTAAATCTGCCATACTATAATTATTTTAGCCTTCTAGCAAACGTGCCATACTTTAATTGTTTCAGATAAAATCTGGTACATTTTTGAAATTATACCTCTAGGTTCTATGAAAAACATTAATTCAACATTTAACATTAATTTTTGCATTGATTAATTTTTCAAAAAAATATATTTGAAATCTTCCTCACTTGTTTATTTTGTAAAATTGATCTGATGTCATAAAATCTATGACATTTTTTTCTTGTTATTCAAATTGATCTAAACTGATTTATCTATAAATTAATAAGCATCATATAACAATACTTCATGAGTTACAATAAACATTCTCTACTTTTAACCTAAGATGTATGAGCAAAAGTTACAGCAAACTCATAAAATAGGCTCTGAAATAGTCCCTTGGGAAAGTACACAGCAATTACAAGCAAAGATATATTTTATTTTCTCCATCCTAAATTATCTGTTGATCAAAGCTCTGAATGAGTGCACCCAAATAGTTTCTTTAGCAACCTTAAAGAAGTGGTTTACTATGGCTATGCCTTAACCAAATAATAATTTTTTAAAAAATTGCTATACTTTTATCTGATCTTCTTTCTCATCTGTAACAGATGAAAATATGCATGGTCTCCTATGTACACACTAACCATATCCAAGTTCATTTTACTTAAAACATTAACTTCCAATTATATCCTGGGATTAAAGTTTGACTGAAATTTCAAATAACTTTAATTTCTGTTTTGTGGTTTCATAATGCTATTATCTTATTCTTTATATTCATTGTTTAATTCATAGCCTATTAGTTAAAAGAATGTTCTGAACCTCATACAAAATGCATTTAAATTCATACAGATGTCTTTATTATACTATATTAGCTGCAGTTCTTTTATAAAAAGACAAAAATGAGAGAAAAGCAGTGAATTGAGAAATATTTGAAACAAACCTTGTTTCCACTGTCTACTAGCAATAAATTCTAATTACAATAATAGGACTTATAAATAAATCTATTTAGACTAAAAGGATAAACTACATACACTTTGCATACAGTAAATTTTTGAATAACTGGTGCATGAATATTACCAGAAGATAGCCACTTCATGTCTTTATTCTGAAACATCTTTTATCATATTTACTTCTTGATTCTCCTATGGCCTCTCAGACTTTCTGCATTCTGCCTTGAAAAGAAATAATATTGTCCGCCAAAATACACCCAATTTTACCATCTGCATAAATATAACAGAATATAATTTGTAGTAATGATTTGTTTTCTGCTGGGCATGTGGCAGGATAAACATTTTAAATAGATTATTAAACCTATTTTTTTCAACCACCAGATTTTATTCCTTCCGGCTTCTGAGACTCCACACTATTCATCTTATTCCCATTTTTAATTCCAAGACTATTTTGTAGCATAAAGTAAGTTTTTCAGTTTCAATTATGGATGCTGTTCTGCATACAGACTCCAAAATCATTTTTGGATTTAGGATTTACTGCTTTAAAGTCTCTTATAACCTTTTTTAACTTTGTGGTTTTTGTCCCTGCAGTTCTGCAGTTATAGTATATGGCTTGCGACACAATATTTATATTTAATGAGTTACACAATGTTTGATATCATGAAGAAGGAATCATGTTTTAGGCTGGCACAAGGTTTTGTGCAGGTATTAATTCTATACATGATATAGATCAGAGTACATTCTATACCTGGAAAAGGTTTTCAATTTAAATATTAGTAGAAAGCCTAAAAAAGGTTAGAATCATATTGCTTGTGAGTTAGTAGAATTATTCTCTTCTCTATTTACATTTAGGAATGGGACAAACTCATTTGACAAGACTTACAGAAATAATCTTGTCTAGTGATGATTATGAGGGGTCCTTGGTGCTTTCTGAGCTTGGTTATTTTCTTGCAGATGTTTCATTACTCAAATTAGGTAACATCATCAGAGCTCTGATGGGCACCAAAGACCCTTCATTTCAACCTTGAGCTATACATATTCTCCTTTATCAGTGATAATTATACGATCAATCTGTACATAGCACCAAGGCAGAAGTGCTTCTCAAGTGCTGTCTCTCTTACTGCTCTAAAAGAAATCAGTCAGGAGGGACGAGGCCCTGATATTTCTGTTATCCTGATAGTTCCTTTATTCATAGATTGAATCTATGGATTCAAACGCTATTTCCAAAAGGAGAATTAACAGACCTACTCATGATGTTCTTTTCAAATAACTGTTAAGACAGTGATTTTATGAGGAATCAAGTATAGCCGAATAAAGTTTAACCTGACAATAACTGTACCATCCTGCCAAATATTTCAATATTGTTAACAAATTTTTACCCAGTCTCTAGAAAAAACAATTTGGGAGAGTTGATCTTGCTTTTCATTTTGTCTCCTGTCACATCAAGACCCATCTTTTCTTTTTTCTTGTCTTTACCCCTAAGACCGAAAGGTATGCCATTCATTCTACAAACCATATTTTCTTTGTTATTTTGGGGGGGGGGGTGTTGATAATTCTGAGATATAAAAGTGCCCCTTTGGGGACTTGTGCCGTCTGTACTAAACTCTGCCTTTTATGATATACTGTATATTACTTAATTACTTGATTTAAATAGTTATTTATTGCTAAATGATTTTAGGGCTGTAAGATAGACCAGACTGAGAAACAAACATCATGTGGGTCTAAATCTACTTTTATCAGAACAGGTATATTAGTAGAATCTTGGACATTTAAATGTAATTTTCTTCCACTTTTATCTTCATGAGAATTGGGGTGGAGTGGGGTGGTATATGAGGCATTTTTGTAAACCTTTTATGGTATGAGTTAGTATATATCCCCATACCACCTATTGGGAATAAATCTTCCCTCTGTTTATCAAGATCACTGCCTCTCTTACAATCTTATATGACTTTTTATACAGTTCAGTCAGTGCTGGAATTCAATTTTTTTTACTACTGATTCTGTGGGCGTGGCTCAGGGCATGACTGGGGGTCATGTGACTGGTGGGCAGTTTCTGTAAGCAGAGAAATCAAGATTAGGCTAGAAACAATACCAGAATGTTTCTTTCCTGCCTTCCTTACAGGATTAACCCTATAAAGTAGGGAAAAAAGGAAAAAAAACAAAAGGAGATTTCTTCTAACAACCGGTTCTCCAAACTGCTTAGAAAATTTACTACTGGTTCTAGTGAACCTGCTAGAACCTGCTGAATTTCACATCTGCTTTACATGCATATACACAGAAAAGAGGTGAAGCAGTGATGGTAATCACAGACAATTTCAAATAGAAAAGCTGCATGTAGGTATATCTAACCATTCTCTGCTCATTATTCCTGGGTTTGAAGCAGATTCTCCCACTTAAAGGTGTTTTTATGCATTCAGGAGTCCAAGCAAATGTTCCCCCTTGCAGGCACATAGCTTGGATTCTGTAAAGGGAGCTGGGGGAGATAATCTGGAATGGGAAAGCTGGAGGCCCTTTCCTGTGGTGAGGCAATTTATAAATCAAATCAAATCAAATCCTGACCTCCACTTGCATTTTCCCCATTCCAAATTCTACCTTCTGAATTTCCTCTCTGCCCCCAAATAGCAGGGGAGTTTTCCTTATGTATGTTTGTGTAACATGCCCTTAATCTACAATCTCCACCCTTAGGCAATCTCTGTAATTTATACCTCCCGCCCTAAATTACCATTGTAACACCAACGTTTTTCCATTTTTTAAAATTGTGCTTTACCGTGGCATATCCTCTTTGTTTCCAAAAATGAGACTTGGAATGGTTTCATTCTGCATTCACCTTCACCAAAAGAAGATTTTACAGAGGCTGAGCAGCCTTGCCTCTCATATTTTTTTTCATCTATTCTTCTATTATTTTTAATTAATTGCAAAAAATAATGGTTAAAGATGGGGCAAACAGTATGATGCCTTACCACCAGGAGCTGTCCCTCTGGAAGCATCTTCTGCCTTTTAAGAGAGAAGAAAAAAAAAGAGAGAATATCAGCAGATAATCAACAGGTTGAGACAAGCATCAGGCATCAGAGACGGTTCTCTTTGTTCAAGCAGTGGTGAATCTCTTGATCTGCATAGGGCCAAACTGGGGAAAGTTATGGGGTTAGCTATGCCACAACCACCTTCTCTGACCTGGATTATTCTGCTTTTAAGTATGGAGAGGGAGATTGGCAGGCTTATATTTGTTGTCACAAATGCAAAACGTTTTTACAGATATTATCATTTCCAGCACAAATCATCTCCCCAGAGCAGGATAATATTCTTCTGTCTGCTTCCGAAATCCCAGCAAATGTTATCACTGGGCATTGATGATCATGAGTTCTGAGTTTAGTTGTCAAACTATTTGCTAAGTCTGCATTACTATTATTCTTCCCATCGTTCCTATCACCTATCTCCTCCCACTTATGATTATAACTTTGTTGCTCATATCTCTACGATTTATACTGATTATTGTTTCCTAGTATGATATGATTGCTTATTTGTACCCCATGACTATCATTGAGTGTTGTATCTTATGATTTCTGATGTATGTACTGTTTTCTTTAAGGTACACTGAGAGCATATGCACTGAAGACAAATTCCTGGTATGTCTAATCACACTTGGCCAATAAAGAATTCTATCTATCTTAAATTAAGGCTCTTGGAAAATCCTAGGTCTTTCCCATCTTGCAGAAGACTCCCCATCCTTTCTTGCTGCTTTCCAGTGCCCCCTACACACACACACACACACTGTTTGCCAAAGAAACAAGATTTAGCTCCAATCTCTGAGCTTCTGACTTGGACTTTTAATATTTTAATTGAGTGAATTGGCCCAGAGTAGTCTATTGAACTCTACCTGACCCTTTAACTAACAGGTCAAGGATTTAGCTTTTGTGGCTTTGACCCCTTCCCTTATCTGCTAAGACTGCTTCTCTCTCAATTAGCTGCCTGCCCCGCACTTGGCAAAAGTTTGAATCTCTTTGCAGGCGCCTGAATGGCTTCCCATCATATGCCACGTGGACTGTATACAACTGTGACTGTGCAACACCAATAATTTATGGGGCCTGAGTGGTTTGCGGCTGCTGTTTCCTAGGCTCTGGTGATGGAACCCACCCATTTCGAGTCTTTACCAACTTTCTAGCTTTGTTGCAGTAATGAACATTGGAAGATGTAGACTGGAGGAAGCCAAACATTTTCATTTAATCTGAGCCAATTGTCTTTGGTGTGCAACCATATTAAGTTCCATGCTCTTATTCAACAGGTTTGTTTAGTATGATTTATTTCATTTATAGCCCATCAACAAACCAAAAGGAGCTAATGTCTGTAAATAGTGTCTGTAGCAGCTCTAAGTTTGCAAGTGAAGAAATTTACAGGACAGAGACAATTTCTAAGGCAATCCAATTTGAAGCTAGCCTTTGAGCTGAATTGCTTCATCACTCGATTTTACTATTAATGTTAATGTTAACTATTAATGAAGAGCAATGCATATCCTCTGCACATGCTCAATCCTTCTTAAACATTATTCATTACTTCAGGCCATCAATCATACATTTCAAAAATATTTCAAGCAGAGAGGTCCACGTTATTTGAACCACATTATTTCCATCTCACCATCATAGCCATTGTCCCGATTTTTCTTATCAACCTCTGTAGACACCCCTGTTAGGAAATAAGTTCTAGACTATTAGAGCTTGATATAGAAAATACATTTATTTTATTCCTCTGTGAAGTTTAGTTGGTAGCACTGGCAAAGTTGTCATTTTCAGCACCAAGCAATATAAAGAGTGGCAGAGAGTATAAGCTGCTATGCTCTCAAAGCTATCTGTAAATCTGTTTGTTATAAGGATTTCTGGTGGATCTTTAAATGGAAGTTCAGAGATGGGAAAAAGTTGTGTTAAAGCTATTGCCGTCGTTTTAGGCGTTCAGATTCTTAAGAGAGATCTAGCTGTAGTATGAGAATCCTCTTGATTAGGAAAATGAAATAAAAAATGCAGATGTATGGAATGCAATACTATATTCCAGAAGAATCATTAGTACCTTTTTGAAGACTGGCCACAGGCTTATCCACGCAGCTGTATGAATGAACATTTATCCAGTCCCTAAATTATCAGGGAGTAAACCGCATCACCCCAACACACTGCCTAATAATGATGAAAAGAGTAATTGGTCCATTGTGCAGCTTTGAGGTGGGATAATTTGAGGACAACAATAGGTAAATTCTCTTGGTTGTGCTTCCCTTCCCAATCAGTATCATCTGCGAATGGGAAAAACAATTCTCAGTTGCAGTCCTTAATGTTTGGTAAGATAGATTTGGATGTGCACACAGGGATGACTTGAATGGAGGGTACCCCCCTCCCCACCGTTCTTCTAATTTGCCCAAGTAATAGGAGGCCAATGCGGAGGTTCTCTACACCAGTGGTTCTCAACCTTAACCATTTTAAGACGGGTAGACTTCAACTCCCAGAATTCCTCAGCCAGCCATGCTGTCTGGGGGGTTCTGGGAGTCGAAGTCCACCTATCTTAAAGTTGCCAAGCTTGAGAAACACTGCTCTACATTGATGTCATTTTATTCTGGCTAGAGCTTCTGGAAGAGCACTCCACTTATGTTCAAAAATAGCCTGGCTGATAGGTTTGTGGAATGGAGCACTTGAGATCTATCATCTGTATGTTGCTTGTTTTATAACTATTGGATGAGCTTTTATGCTATTTTTGCATACAGAGAGGGTCCTGTGTAGCTGTACCTTTTTAGGGAGACTGCCTTGCTGTCACATTTATTTGGGATCCATAACAATCCATGATTATTTTTGAGTGCCATCAGCCATCAGGACAGAACTAAACCTGTTGGAGCATGAATCATAGATAAACCTTGCTCATTATCTCTCACTCCCACTTGCTTCAGGATTATTAGTGGCATAGGTGGAAAGGCATTGAAGAGATTAGGGGGTCAACCAACAGGAAGACATAACAAGATCACAGGGGAGGACTGGCAGGAATATTGGTGGCAGCTGTGAAAGCTACTGGGAAGAGCAGAGAATCCATTCAAGCTAATTGCTGATTGACTTAAACACTCTGCTATTATATCTTCCATTTTTCAACATATACGAACAATATATACATTTTTGAAACTTGTACAATATTGCCTTTTGTTCATCTAATTGATGATTTGTGGGATCCAAATTGGAAAATTAAAGATGTAACCTTCCTATAGGGTATAAAAATAATACAGTACTATAAAGCTTTCCTTTAAATGTTTCATCCGTCTTCTTGGAACTTTGACATAAAGATGGCATCAGTTGCCCAACAGAGGGGGATACTGTTGTTCCACTGGAAATGTACAACTTGTTGTTAAACCCTATTGGGAGAAGAGTTGTGTAGGAATGCCTGTGTTTCTGGAATTGTTGGGGCTCAAAGCTCAGAAAATTCTCATGCTTTTCATAGGGTTCTCATTTTACTTCCCAGGCAAAGGGCTGCTATCACTGCCAATAAAAAAAAATTTGCATAGTTTAATCTGTCTTCTCCGCTGAATGCAATTGTGTGCATGTGTGTAGTGCATCTGTATGCATAAGAATAAAATAGAATTAATAGCAGGAAAGTGTGGAGCTCTTGGTAGCAGAAAATGAGATTCTCATAAAGTATTACAGTAATCAGATCTGCTTTCTTTAAAATACTGTTATTAAAAGTTTTTAAAACAACCAAACTAATACCAATTAATAAAAAGTTTAAAAACAGAAAAAGAAACAAAAAAGAAAGCTAAAAGTCTAGTTTAGAACTGAAATGAAATGTTTAATACACAATCATTTCTTATTCACAGAATAAGAACAATGCTATCTTCCACGTGTAAGTCTCCCATATTTCTGTTATGGGCTTGTCAGAGACTGGAAAAGGATAAAAACGTTTGCCAAAATTACTACCTTGGAACATTTGCATGAGATTGAAGATGTCTCAAGAAAGAAAGAAAAAGAGAAATATAAAAGAAAGAAAGGGGATACAAAGAAGTGGCTTCTGATCTTTTTTACAGCCATTGAAAATATGATTATAAATTTATCTCTTTCTTTAAAGTCTGGTCAGGACTCGCTTTCTATAATATATTCTGTCTGATCATTAAAACCATTAATCCTAAATTTATATTTTTCTCTTTTATGCAAAAAGTCCAAAGAGGTTTTCAGCAAGAGCAATAAATATCAATTTTATCTTTTCTCTAATCAAACAAATCAATTTAGCCATCTGAGCAAGTTCCATCTTCACCAATCATTCCTCCGTTGTAGTTATTGCCAAATCTTTCTATCTTGGTGCCTGCTGCACAGTAATTTTACTGAAGTTACAACATACAAAAACAAAGTTCTGTGGCTTTTTTTTTTTAACTATTTGCCCATCAGAGGAACACGTCTGGTCTCAAAATATTTATTAATTAGATTCACTGAAAGGAAAAAGGATTAAATTAGAGAAATCTCAGCACCTGGATACTTTCAAGTTCTCTATGGCAGAGACTTCTTCATTCTCTGGCAAATATTCCAAGGTAGTAAAGCTCTGTGTTGCACCACTCAACCCTTCCTTTGAGCTTGTCACGAACTCTTTAGCATACGTTCATTGGGTACGATTGCTTAACCAGTTTTGTATCCATATAAGGTAAAGCACTCATATTTTGCCATTTTCTTAGAATTTCATTGGAGACTTTTGTCAAACGTGTTGCCGAAGTGAAAATATAATATGTTCCATGGTCAACCATACAGGTCATTCTGTTAGAAAAGAACTATCATTCATCTCCATGTGTCAGTCCTTTTGAGGTAGTCCACACAAGAAGCATCTACTATGAGTACTATCATTACCATAAGATTTTAGTAACAGAATCTTGCAAATCTGAAAGTACTTTTCCTATCTTCTATTTTTTTACTTTTCTCCAACCTAGCAAGGGTCTAGGCCAGTGGTGGTGAACCTATGGCATGTGTGCCAGAAATGGCATGCAGACCCCTCTCTGGTACATGTGCGCTGCCGCTCCAGCTCAGCTCCATCACATTTCTCCATGGCGTTTCTCATCATCATTTGCAAGGAAACAGAAGTTTCCCTGCAAACAATGAAACAGAAGCTCATGAAGGAAAAATATCTTGCTTCTTACAGAGCTGCTGGTGTTGTGATGCCTCGCCTCTTGCCAGCCAACTAGTCTTCGGTTCTCTGGCATGTGCGCGTCTGCACACACCTTCCGGTTTGGGCACTCGGTCCCAAAAAAGTCCGCCATCACTGGTCTAGGCTTTCTCCATCTCTACCCCTCCTCCAGATTCACATTTTGTATGCCAGATCATTGTCTAAAATCATTCCTACATACTGTCATATATCACAGATATATGCTTCCTGAAGTAACCAGTCAATGTCCCTCTCTCTGCTACCACTACCCTTCCCCACCTCACCCTCGCCACCAAGAAACTGTAAGGACATGTCCTTGAAGTCATGGTTGACTATAAGGAGACTTCTTATTTTACACTGCAGCCATTTTGTGGGCCCATTCAGAATACTTCCCCCCCTTGTAAAATATCCATGGCGCCGAATGGTTCAAAACATCTAACCCAGGGATAGGCAATTATGGCTCCTTCATGACTCGTGGACTTCAACTCCCAGAATTCCTGAGCCAGCATGGCTGGCT